>WNLI01153227.1:0-15412 GCA_025802215.1 Wirenia argentea
CGTTTCACGCTTGGAGCTCGTACATAAGCAAGCAATCTTTCTAGCAATATTAGCTGTTGACTTGGGGGAGCCTACATCGGGTCTGTACATAATACTCTTTCCATAGTGGTTTACCCTTTTATCGGGTGATATGTGCGCACGCCGCCCCCTATCACCCTAGCTCAAACTCGCTTATCACATTGATTTATCTACATTATCAAGAACCCTATAAAAAACATAGGAAACCCACTAATTAAAAAGGGGCTGATTCAAGCTTTTTTATTCCTCGCCACCGAATGTCGGTTTTGAGTGGCGAGTTCAACTGATCGACGCAACACTTTACATTGCAAATTAAACGTAGGCCCTAGATCAGCCAGGCATCCATTTCATCGATTACCGCGATTGTCCGCATTCTCTGGCTCTGGGCAACGGCCCTGCCTTTCTTCGGCTTTGATTCTTCGAAAAATCTCTTCTCGGTGTACTGGAACATCACGTGGGGCATCGATGCCGATTCTAACTTGGTTGCCTTTGATACCCAACACGGTGACTTTAATATCATCACCGATGTTTAGGGTTTCATTGATCTTTCTTGTCAAGATAAGCATTTCCTTCTCTCCATTTATTGCGGCTCACTTCACGCCATCCAGCGTTTTATAAAGCTCACCATTCGCCTAATTTTATTTCAATTTGGCGAGGGACGTCCATTGAAAACATTTTTACTAACACCTTTTGTTAGGTATCAGCGGGATGGCTCCAGTTCTTGGCTAATCCCTCTGATAATACAAGGATGGATTAGACATGCCGATTAGCTTTCAGCATTAGATGCTGTGACGGCGATAGGCGCGCTCCAGTCGAATATCATATTGATTCACGCTGTATTTCGGTCCGTTGTACTAACGCACGATTCTTCGGGCGCAATTCACGTCGTTAGTTACTGTAGGCCTGTGGCAAAACTGTTAGTCATTGGAACTCTCTAGTTTTCGGACTTTAAAGTTGTCTCGATAGGTTCGGCTATTTCTAATGGGCCCGGCTTCGTTATGTCTAGACGGTCTACACCGCCGCTAGACATCCCACTATTGGTTGTGCCGATAGTGGTAGTGAACCCGCACTCTGCGCCGGAATCAACCAACCTTCTTAGCCCATCTAACATTTCAGGCTTGTAGCCCATTTCATCTTTCTTGCTCATCTAATTACTCAGTTGCTCTCTTCAGTTAGGCCTTAGCATTGATTACCTCTTGTCACATCCCGCTTTAGCGCCATCATCACAAGCCTTGCCAAAATAGGTGCACTTATGAATGAGTGTAAAAAACCACGTTTATTTAATGCAGAGGATCTCATTTGTCTCAATGTCTCTCTAGTAGTTTCGGGCATCACCTGGTCGAACATGCCGATGATAAGTATTGGTGTCGCCTAAAAACTGAACTTCCCAAAACTGGCGGCCATCAAGCTCAGTGTCGAAACCGAGAACGGGGGAAACTAATTCAGCCACCCCTTCTTCGATCGGCTTCCCAGATAAGGAAGTATTTCTAATCAGATATTTATCTCCTTTCTTCATAATCATGTCGGTATCTCAGGTTATTTCTCTAGTTTTCGGACTTATCTGTTATCAACTCTGACAACGCCATCCATACGTTATAAGGGAGCACTAGCATAAATAACACCCTGAGAGCTTGGGCTATGACACAAACTGGGGTGGAGTCGGTCAGGCTATTAAAGTGTCACAAATTGTGCGATATCGGGAAATTCGTTTTTTTAAAAGCCGCTTTTGCTACAACGGTACCAGACACAACCGCCACGAAAATATCGCTCGATATTTCTTTCGCAAGTTCCAATAACGTAGGTAGCAAATATTCCATGTGCCGAATTATACAAAAAAGCCTCGCAAGTAGCGAGGCCTGACCATCAACAACGTCTAACTATGGCCTAACCGGTGTCTATTTTCTCTATAAGCGCGATAGAGCGATGCAAAAATCATCGGATGCTGCCATGCAACAGGCGATTGTCGCAAACGAGCAAGCAAAGATAGCTAACGACCGCGCAGGACTCGAAAAACTGTCTAAGGTTAATGAGCAAGACGTTAAGTCGATTGATCAACTTGGAGATGTCACAATTAGCGTACGCTTAGGTGGCATTTACGGCTTAGAACAAGCTGCCAAGCATGAGGATTTTTATCGGCAAGTAGTTGAAGTCTTCACTGCCTATACTCGGGAGTACTCCCAAGTGCCAAATGAAGGTGATGTACACACTGCCAAAAAAGACGTGCAGGCTATCCTCACTGTGCTCGGCCGGCTTGAGAATAAAGGTCGAGTTACTTTCGATTTAAGACATTGCTATTTTGTTAGCTATGTCCTTTCAGGGGACTTTATCGGCGCCTGTGCAACCACACGAACTTCAGAAGGTCGAATTGCATCAGCGCCAATTTTACTTCGGCAAATTTGTATAACGCCAGTTTCTTTAGAGCGCGGTGCGACAACGCTGATTTTTCTAGTGCTTGTTGCAACCAGACAGACTTTACTGAAGCAGTCTGCACCAATGCCTCTTTTTACAAGGCTCGGTGTGAGGGTGCAGTATTTAATGGAACAAAATTAGACGACGCTCCGAGATTAGAGGCTACTCATATCACTTAAAGCGGATACAACCCGAGGTTAGAATAGAGTCGAGAGCGCTACGCCGGACATGCTTAATGCCATCTATTTCATTCAAAAGCCAAATTGATCCCTTCGTAAACAGGATCAGATAAGCAGGGAAAGCCTTCGATATCTTCTTCATCCCAAATAATCCTAAAATAGATTCCTTGCTTGTAAGCCAAGCCCTGTAGATTTAAGTAGTGAATATTTAAAATCACCCATAGTGTTTCATTTGCAGGCCGTGTGAATTCTAGTTCAATATAGCCAGTGTGCTTTGCATCCCAAACACCCCGTTCCGAGCAACCCCAACCAAGTACGGAGTTTATATCTCCTTCTACTTTTAATTCAATATCTGACGAAGCTTTTCCTATGTTCACCACATGCATGCTGGTAGAGTAAATTACATTCTCTTCACTCTGCTCCACCATCTCAGGGCCAAACGTTTCAGATACACGAAATATGGGGTGGAGCTCCATCTCTTTCAAACCGCGGTGATCGTTTTGCACCGTCAACTTTTCTAATTTCAGTTCTATTGCTCTGCTCTCATGTTGGCGTCTATAGATCTCAATTGCACCCAATATCAATGTCCCGAATAAAAGACCTGGTTCGTAATTTCCGTCAGGATTCATCATCCACAGCACACAAATCAAGCCTAGAGCCGATGCAATTAGACATTCAGCAACTACTATTAAATAGTTCGTTTTCATGACCTCTAATAAAATGGAGCCGGGCAGGAAAAAGAAGCTTCTACAAAACTAATCATTTCTCATGTCTTCATCAGCAGAGCCGCCGCCTGTGCCATATTCATAATAAAGCAGTAATGCTCCAAGAATAAATTCTAATTGCTCCTCTTTGTTCATCTCTGACATAGTTCTTATTGGGTTTTTAAGCCAACTATGGGGTGGAATCGGGCTGGCTAATTACACTCGTATTCATTACACAATCGCGTGTTATGCGAATTAGCCCACTCTTATCACGAGCATTGTCCTAATACTGCTAGAAGAACAAAGATCACAACAATAGTTTGTAAAACATCTCCAAATCCAACCCCTTCACTCTGCCGCACCCTTTTCCTCAATGATTCAGCTTTGTGTTCGGCTTCTAATGTTTCAGCCTTAAGGCGGTTTAGCTCAGCTTTTTTCCGTAATTTTTCTGACGACATGCTTTTAGTTTGATGCTAAGTGATGATCGGTACGCCCAACGCTGCAGCAACGGCCACAGTAGTCGCCGACTTAGCTACTTGTTTGACAACCTCACAACCGCAATCACTAGCAGAATTAGAACTCTTTGATACTTCCATCGAGTTTGCTTTGCTTTCTAATGCATCAGCTTCAGCTCGGAGTGCTCGAGCTTCATCCAACTTATTTTTAGTACTCATATTGTCCTCACGTTCGTCTAATGTTGTACATTCTACAAAATAACTATGTTGACTGTTTGCTTTCTTGACATGTCTCAAAACAGCCCTGATGTGACATGTGCTGTTGAATAGCCCAGTTAAACTCTTAGTTTAGGCCTGAGGTTAGCACACTAAATATTCATCGTAATGTGACAAGTCGTTGCTTTTCAGCGGATCGCAGGTAATTAACGAACTGGAATAGACGATTTTAAGTCCGAGAATAATGCAAAACCGTAAATTTCTGTGCAAATGCCCCCGCTAGGGGTCACTGGCGGTACGGGGCCAAAAGTCACACTAAGCGGGTTACTACCTGCGGCTGAGTGCTAAAAACCACGTTAAAGGAGTTTATGGTCTATCCGGTACTCGTATCAGCTAGATACAACGTCTCTGAACGCTTCGGTCTCGGAATCTACTGTTCCTTATTCTTTGCGAAATCACGACCCTCAAAGGGGTCGCTAGTCCAGGAAATGGAAATATTATGAGTCGCTTTTGCGGTTCATTGTTTCCCTGTCGTGAATTTCGCAAGAGTTATGACCAGCGATATGTAAAAGATTTACGACAGCGCATTAAAAACCCGCCTTCCAGGGCGGGTTCAGGTCCCTGCGCCTTCACGCCAAGCCGCCACCCGCGAACCGGCGGATCTAAAAATGGGTAGCTGAATTAAGCGAAAATATGTTTAGAAAGTTTGCAGTAGGTCAGAAGGTCTGGCCGATCCGGGAACACATTGAGCTCACATAGAATTTGGATTAGCCGGCTACCAAAATAAATGTCTGGGGGGTCTTTCTTTGGGGTAGAGTCGGGCACGCAAAAAAGAATCTACTAAACTAATCATTCCTCATATCTTCAGACGCTTCTTTCTGTAGCCTAAAGAATTTAAACAACTCAAATTGCCTCGCCAGCTCTGCCGACGAAAAAAGCAGCTTATCTACAAGTCCGTTCTGAGCATCCGCTCCGTCCTTCATAAACAGATCATCTACTGTTAGTCCCGATGATGAAATGAGCGCTGAAAGAAGCGCCATGCCAGCCTCCCTGCTCTATTACGTCTTAGTATGGGATAGAGTCGGACCAACGAATTTTATATAACATTCCCAATAGTTAAATAGAGTCGGGCAACCGTTGCTTGCACAATTCCGCCATTGGCATTCGTGTCGTACAATGGCACTTTCAATAATTTATGTCCTTACGAAATCAGAAAAAGCAGCCATTAACTTCCCAGGATCAGCGGCTAATAGCGCCGTCCACTGCATGCAGTTAGGCTGCCTACTTCCAGAACTGCCACCACTTCCCTGCGTCATCCTGAGCGCGATTCGATTGCTGTCGCGCCGATCTTCTGTCTGATTTCAGCGCGACGACTTGCCCCTTATAAATCCAGCGCATTTTTGCTTGATCGAATGACACGTTTCCCTGATCCGTGCCCATGCGAGCGATGAACACATCGGACTCTACGAAGTCGAAGGCACCCCCATACACTTCTTTGGCATTCTGGTTTGAACTACAAAAGGAGCATGTGGCACTGCCCACCAGCCCGCCCAGCTTGCCGGCAACTTGCAGAGTAACTTCGTTTTTCTCGACGATCCCTCCGCACGTTGGGCACTGCCAGTACTTTCTCATGAAGCCCTCCTGCTCTGGTTCTTCCATTTGTTTGTTCGATGTCGGGGCTCCGCTATTGCCGCTTGGGGTCGGCCGCAGAGGAACGTTCCCGGTTCGCCACCAGAGATGCGCGTCATCCGCCGCCACGTCCAAGTCGAGCTGACGCCTCCGAGCACCAACTTCGCAGACTAATCGTGGACCTGTATTCGCTGGATCCAAAACAAGCTCGGCGAAGGCAATGGGGTCAGTATCTTGGAGGCGTTCAGCCCAGACTAGGAACGCTTCATCATTCGGATGGGGAAGACGAACCTCGACCATGCGACTCGAGATGTAGAGGTACCCCGTCCCACGGGGAATACTAGTTCCCGGACAGGGGCACTGGTTGTCGCTGCAGAGCCCGTCACCGGAGGGACATTCGTTCCTCATGTATCTGAGCTTCGGAATGGCGTGATCCTCCTATGCTTGTCAAACTGTCCACAAAATAACTATTCAGTTAACTGGTTGTTTTTAAGCCGCGGTCAATCCAAGACTTTTCAAGCATTTCACTATACAGAAAACCAACCGTAATGTTGAGTGTCGCCACGATCCGGCTTTTTTATGCCGACTATGGGATATTCTACTCATTAAAATCATACCGGGCATTGCTTAAGATCATCTTAATCTGACAAACGAGCTATGCGAGCTACTCCGATGTTCAGGGGGTAGGTACAGGGGGGTTGAACATAAGAAACAGTTACTAACTAATTACCGTTTTTACGGCCCCATTTTGGGCCGCTATGAGCGCTTCTGAGAAAGGTAATTATTTATTTTCGCCCAATCGTGGGCAGCATCGGACAACTTCCCATTTCCACTGTTCGCATAGTCGGTGGCTATTTCCTTATCACCGTAGTCCTGTAGAGCATCAATTAGTGAGGGAATGAATTTCTCATCTCCTAACCGAATAAAATACCTCCGAGCACCACCTACAACAGCCAAATCGTTCGCTTGTATCGCGTTAAACAAAAATTGTCTTGCGCGTGAATTTTTAATCCTAGCTAAAGCTTTCGCTGACTCAAATCGAACATAAGCCCTTTTTTTGTTAGTGGCAGCAATAAGATAATCAGTGGCCCCTGTTGTTGCTATCGAGCCAAGTGCGTGTGCAGCATCCCCAACCACATCGTTTGAGACTTGCTGCTCACTATTGAGCAGCTCATACAATCGCTCCGAAGCCCTGTCATCAGCCAAATGACCCAATGCCCTGATCGAAGCACCTTGTACAAGCCAGTGCTCATCAAAAACATGCTCAATTAGTGGCTCGACGGCACGGGCATCATCTGATCTCCCCAGCACTTCTGCAACCGAACGCCTAACCAACCAACTTTGATCATCGAGCGCGAGAAGTAACTCCCCGCTGGCGCCAACTGAGTGCTCTTTGCAAACTTGATATAATGCAACTGCGGCTTTCTCTTTAACTTCGTTGCTAATGTCTGACAATGCGGCAATTAGTGGAGGATAGCACGCGCATCAAAGGTCATGCCGAGCGCCTTGGCTGACCAACCACGCAAAGCCGGGCTGTCCTCGGTTAGCGCGCTAATTAATGGAGTTACTGAAGGTTCCCCAATTTGTCCCATCGCCTGAGCTGCAAAATCATACACATTTAAAAAATTATCGTTCCTAATTATGTTGATAATGGGTTCAACTGCGAGAGGGTCTTTCAAATCACCCAACAGTAACAACGCTCTCTGCCGGATTCGATAATTTGGATTCTCTATTAACTCAAGAATAGGGGTAATATCGGAAACGCCAATCGCAAGCAGCGCTAGCTCTACTGAGCCCCAATCTTCTTCAGAGTGCTTCTTAAGCGACATAATAAGAGGTTCGACAGCGCGAACATCTTTCAATTTCTTTAATGACTGAATAGCACCATCCCGAACATATTTATTGTCGTCATCCAAAGCCGAAATTAATGCTTCAACCACACGAGAGTCTTTTGTATAACCTAGTTCATTTGCAGCAGCCGTCCGTACATTAGGGTTGCTATTATTTATGAGCTCGTGAATAAGCTTTTCCACATTTGATCCCTGTGAGTCATCTGCAAAGGCTCCAACCAAAGAAATAACAGACAAAAGAAAAATAGCTTTTGTCGTCCGCCCGTAGGCCCTGACAAAGTTGCCCCCCACAAGTCGGCCAGCTCTAGTGTGTCTGATGATAGTATTCTCCAGGATTTTTGAACTCTCGCTTTGCGCGCCGATTCATTTTTTCTGTCTATTGAGTCACATCTATATTTGGTGTTAGAAAATCTATGGAGTGGTGTCAGTTCGAAATCAACTACTGAATATTCAGGCGCATTCAAGCAGATAATATAGAGCCTGCCCCGATAGAAACCTACTTACCGCAACCCTTTATTTAAGATAGTTACTCACTGTTCTAGATGATACATTCAAAGCTGGAGCAATTTCTGTGTTTTTGAGCCACCGCCCCGCTTAGCAAAGAATGCAAACATGTATTAGTCCCAAATCTTAAATGGAGTCGGGCTTCCTATTGGGGTTTGAAGCCCATTGGAACGAAAAGTTACTCTAAGGAATCCGTGTTGGATCTCCCTGCTCCAAATTTAATCATCTTAGTTAGTATTTCTCGATCGGCACTTTAGCCCAGAAGCAGTAATATTTTTGATGATCCGCGATCTCAGGGAGAGATCATTGATGAAGAGACACTGCGTCACACCTCATTGTTTCCATTCAAACCCCTTGGGTGTCCATCGCTATCGCTAGCCACTGCATCAGACTGGCTTAAACGCTTTGCCTTTAAATTTTCGATATCTGGGGTCGGCGCTTCAGATCCTGGCTCAGCAGGCAAAAATAGTGTGCTGCGCAGCCAAAGATACCCGTGCATGAGAAACAGCCCTATAACAAGACCGACAACAGCATGCCACCAAGAAACGTTTGGTGCCTCTACTCCCATAAGATTCAGTACCCATGGTAGGGAAAAGTTCACTGCCGGTGCTACCACAATTGCCCCGCCTACTGCCATAGCCCAGCCCACCTTAACCACTGGGGCAGCCAGGTCGAAAAGATACGACTTTAAACCCGTTGCTTCGATTGGAATATCATCGTTGTAGGATTCTACCGCGATACGATAATCAGCAGAAGAGTGGTCTGCCGCAATAATGCCCAAACCTCCACGCTGCCCCGGTATTGTCGACCCCAACATATCTTCGACTGCACGCATGACAGACGTCCAAGAATCTAGAATCCGCATCTTCTCTGTACCCCCAACTTCCAAATAACCGTTACGGTTAATGAATGCTTGTTCACCGGAAACGTGCCTGAATGGGCGATAAGGGAACATTGGGACAGGATCTTTGCTTCGGAGGATGCGAGCTATGTTTTCTCTTCCAATCACGTCCATCAGGGTTATCGCACCTTGATGTGTGAATACGCGCGGAGACCCGATGGTCACCAACGCTCCAAATTTTTTACAGTGTTCCTCTGATAGTGCCATTCTCGCAGCGCAGATGGTTGCGATCGCTCCGCCGAGGCTGTGTCCTGTAACGAAAACTTTCTTAATTTTTCGACCACTCTTTGAACTGATGAATTTCTTCAACTTTGGCCAAACAGCGTCTAGACTCTTTTGAAAACCTGTATGTACTTGAAAACCATTGAAATGTTGTTCGGTATTGAAGCTTCGCAACGCTCGCGGCTTTATTAGTAAATCCGCCCTCAAGTCCTTCAGCTCCTGAGTCCCTCGGAACGCTACTACTACTATTCCGTCAGGTGTCCTCACTGCAAACGCCTGCGTGTCGACGTTATCTGTGCGTTGAGAAAACCACTCAAACTCCAGCTTTTCATCATCTTCAAAATAGCGCGTCATAATCTCCTTGGAGTCATAGGAACGGACAGCGAAATCAACTAGAGTTGCAACCACTTGAGGGTCATCCCAAAGATTTCCTGAGTACTCCTTGAAATGTTCCAACTCTCCTGAGTACTTTTCCAATTGCTCCACCATAGTTGCCCTACCTCTCCAAAGAGTTCAATCATGTATTAGAATGCCACTGCTTCTGAACGATCAGAACCGCAGTACTGCTATCGATAAAACCAAGTTTAGTACAATGTTTCTACCGCTGCTCTGGGAATCCTTAGAAGCACTACAAGAGCCGCTTTGCAGCGGTAACTGGGTCTTGCCGAGGCTCCAATTTAATTGCATGTGTAGCGGTTAACGGGGTCTGAAGCCCAGTGGTATAAAACGTACGCTAAGGATTAGCTTGTTGACCCTATTTTGCCCAGCCGGCGGCCAAAGCCTTAGAGTGACTTATCGCCCCCCTACCGCAA
Source organism: Wirenia argentea (assembly GCA_025802215.1). Lineage (NCBI taxonomy): Eukaryota > Metazoa > Mollusca > Solenogastres > Pholidoskepia > Gymnomeniidae > Wirenia > Wirenia argentea. Next base: position 9,900 of record WNLI01153227.1, read on the forward strand.
GTGACCCCTAATCGATCATAGATTCTGCCGGCTAGGGTGTACCCTGCTCATAATTAGAGTAGAAATTTTGGCTAATAGACCTTATATTGAGTGTGTAGGTTAATAACCTTTAGGTAGTCCATATGAAAATTAACGTTAAAATACACAGTTCCGGTGCACGCTCGAAGGATTCAGCAGTCTTGATCACAAGCAAGGCCGTGCAGAGCGAGATGAAGAAAACGGCGACGATCGTTACTACGAAACACGGTAGTGGAAAGTCAAAGGCCATCAATAGTAGAGTGCCGGGCTCGGATTAGTACTAACCTTCAACTTCATTATTAAACACCCAGGGAACAGGAATGCCCACTAATCTCTTAATCCTTCCATTACTCGGTGGTTTTGTCTTTATTAGCCGTTATTGGTATACCAAGTTTGCGGTTGCCAAGCTCTCTGGGCAGAGATTGATAATCTGGGCGGCATTGGCGGCCGTAGCGCTGATAGTAATTGCAAGAGTCCTGGTTTTCTTTCTAAACACCCATTTCCCTACAATAGGAATAACGTGGCAATCTGCGGTATTTCCTGGTGCTTTTTCGGGTACGGCCAGCCTTGCATTTTGTTTTGGCGTAACTCTTTGGTACCCCATGAATCTCATTGCCAACAAACAGAGCGCATCCGATTGGTCCCTTGAGCGTTACGGAAATGAATTGGAAAAATTGATAGGACGGTCGCTTGACGATGAAAAACAAGTCCTTATTGCACTTACGGATGGCAAGGTATATGTCGGCTATGTTGTGTGGCAGCCTGAGGACGTCATTGGAGAAAACACCTATATTAAACTTTTGCCCACTATTAGCGGGTACCGGGATCCGCTAACAAGAAATGTAACTTTCGTGAATGACTATACGCGAATATATAGGGACTTTTGGAATGAAGACGAAGAGGTGACAAGCCATCTTGAAATAAACGATTTTGAGAAGCACTTTAAGGTGTCCAATATTGACCTTGCATCCATATATGATTCCGACGTTTATAGGCTATTCGGTGAAGATACAGACGAAGGGCTGACGGACTATGAGGTTGAGGGTTCAGAGGCCCAGTAACGACGCGTTCAAAGGACCCGCGTCATCATGAATATTGGGCAGGTCTAATTGGGACACGCTTAGCGTGGTTTTTAGCACTCAGCCGCAAGCGACTCCAACAATGCCATCGCTCACGAACGGATTGTCCCGCTGAAAAGCCTCTACTGCCGTCTCAGTGCCTACCCCAAAACGGCCGTCGATTTGCGTGATTAGTCCAGCTTCACGCAAAAATTCCTGCAGCAGCAAAACGTCCTTCTCTCGACTCGACCCCTTCTTCAATACATTCATAACCTGCCTTCTTGTAAATACGAGATGGTTATAAGATTAATACTGCCAGGCGGCTCATGATCCCGACCAATTTGTCGATGCGATTGATTATCTTTCGCGTGCTCGCCAATTTTGTGAGCTCTTTGTCCAGTTCACCGGTTAATGTTCGCAAGGTCGCCGTTTGCTCGTTGATTCGATCGCGCACAACCTCAAGTCGTGCCAACGTGAGTTTGTCGATCAATCTCGACAGCATAAATCGATGATCTAAGTATTTATCTTTCACGGTCTGTGGTTGAGCTAGAAAGTAATCTTCCACGGGACTGGTCATCAAACGCACCTGAAGCTTGCTTAAATAGTCGATAACTTCTTGTGATGCTATTTCATCGTTGCTCATAGCTTATGTTCTCCCTATTAGTCCTTAATCTCATCAACCAGCTGGTCAATTTCTTCCAAGTGACCCACCATTCGATCCAATGTTAAAAGATAGTCGGCTTTACCATCAACGAGTGATCGCAATGCCTCAAGAAACTTATCAGACAGTTTCGTCGCCTTGGCCACCTCCCCTGTCGATGTGTTTGCACCGATTAGCTGGCGTCGTTTCTCCACCCACGCAGCTGTTTTCTCAGGATCACCTTTCAACGCCTTGGACGACAAAAGCGCGGGTTGCAACTCGAGTTTCAGTTTGTAGATTCCGATCAAATTCTGTTTGCGTTCAATTATTTTGGCCACTTCTGCAAGCGCGAGTTTTTGCACGCCAATGGCCCTTTGTAGTGTAGCGCTGTCGTCATTTATTCGTTTTCGAAGCACGTTCTCAATTTTCTTATTCACGTAGAACTTCGTAAGAGCGCCGAGATCCGTTCGATTCTTCGGTGAGAGTTTAAAATTTGTATCACCGGCAACAGAGCCGGCAAGCGTCGATATGTTATCGAGTGTTCCCGTTAACGAACTCGCCAACTTCTCAGGTTCCTCGCTTGTGGCGATTTTAGTTACCCTCTGAAAATAGGCAGAAAATTGTCTATTTAGTTTGATAAAGTCCCCGAGCACGTCCGTGAGGGCCGTATCGTCAGCATTCTTTTGGTTCAACATCGATTTCTCATGGCCTGCGAAGTCTGCTGCTTTGCGGTCGCGCTCTCCATTCAGATCGATGAGCTCGTAGGAGTTGGCGTCGACGGATAAATCCCGTGCTAATGTGACCACAGCGTTCATACTCGAGGCATATTTTGTACCAACCTCGGCCAGTTGCGCATACTCATTTTTCGCGGGGTTTGATATACAGCCAGACAGAAAACCTAGGGCCAATATCACAGTTACTCTCACGCGTCCTATTTCCATGTTCATTCCTCCAATGAAATGTTCTTGCTCGACGACTACCTGTCCAACATACGATTCACTATATCAGTATTTCCCTAGACTCTACAAATATGGTCCGATGATCTACGGCCTTTTACGTAAACTTTACGTAGTGCCACGTAAAACCAGCATTACTTTCGAGCCGGGATTGTCTCCTTTGTTGACGTTTTGGGATTAAGCTTACAACCCTTGAACAATCCCGCTCGTCGGACTGAGATAACTGAATAAAGTATTAAGGCTTATGGGGTCGGCCCGGCACTTCAGGTCTTGCTACTTGGCTCTCAATATTGTTCTGCTGGTTGCCAGAACCTTCGTTACAGCCGATATTTGCAAAGGAAGTAATCTCTCCAATGAATGCAAGCCGAACTGTGCCCACTGGACCATTACGCTGCTTTCCAATTATGATTTCTGCTATCCCCTTCTGATCCAAAATATCCGGCTCATAGATCTCATTTCGGTAGATAAACAAAATTACATCTGCGTCTTGCTCAATGGCCCCTGACTCGCGCAGATCCGACATCACAGGGCGTTTGTTTGGTCTTTGTTCTAGGCTACGGTTTAGCTGCGAAAGTATCACCACCGGGACGTGTAATTCTTTAGCCAGCGCTTTGAGCGCGCGCGTAATACTTGCTATTTCCAAAGTCTTGTTTTCAGAAACACCATCGCCTCGTATTAGCTGCAAATAGTCGATCACAATCAATCCAAGACCTCCTTCGCAAGCAGTGTGCAGCCGACGCGCTCTGGATCTTATCTCGGTTGGTGTTAACGAAGGAGAATCGTCGATAAACAGATTCTTCTCGTGAATATCCTTTAGAGCCTCTGTCAACTTTGGCCAATCCTCATTCTGGAGAGCTCCAGTTCGTAAACGAGTCGCATTCACTCCTGCTCGAGAGGCCAGCATTCTTAGGATCAACTGATTTGCGGGCATTTCCAGACTAAACACCGCGGTCGGTTTTTCTTGGACGAGCGCAGCATGTTCCACTAGATTCATCGAGAACGATGTTTTTCCCATTGAAGGGCGCCCAGCTACGACAACTAAATCTCCGGATTGAAGGCCGTCCGTCATTGAGTCTAAATCCTTAAAGCCGGTCGATATCCCTGACAGTTGACCCGGGTTTTGTGCCTTCTTTTCAATTTGATCCACTGCTGCGCCTAGCAAGACGTCCAAGGCCTTAAATTTGTTGCCAGTGTGGTTCGAGTTGCTGACCTTCATTACCAGCGCTTCCGCCTGGTCAATAATTTCCGCCGCCGGTCGTCCCTCTGGATTCAAAACCATTTTGGAAACATCATTGGTCACGTTTAGTAACCGGCGTAACATGCCTCTCTCTTGAACAATCTTCACATAGGAGTCAATGTTCAAAGCATTGGGAGTATTCCTAACAATTTTATCTAAGTGGCGCAATCCTCCTACCTTTTCTAGCTTTCCCTCGAGAGACAGGTGCTCAGAGACCGTAACGACGTCTATGCCAGAACTTTTTTCATGAAGATCCAAAATCGCTTGGTAAATGATCTGGTGGCCCTGCACATAAAAATCGCGAGCCTCCAACACTTCACTAACATCCATAGCCAACCGATTGTCCAACATCAATGACCCGAGAATACTTTCCTCGGCCTCACTCGCATGAGGTGGCATAGTTAGGTCGTTGTCTAATTTCACTCTATTTATCTATTAGTACTGTTTCTGGCAGCAACCCTGTGTGTTTCGTACTGATATTTAGTACTACACGCTTAGTTTGCTACCGTATTTTTGACAATTTGTGTGCCCTGATTCTATTCTTTCAAATCCAACTTACCCCAAAAAAGGCATATCATCAAAACTGAAATGTCAATTTTCCCCTCAATGTCTCTTTTTGTAGCCCAGATCATGTTGAAGGCTTAAAGCTTGAGGGTCTGACTAACTTGACCGTTGACTCCGTAACCGCGTAAACACCCTCTTTCACCCAGCACCCTTGTATATAGGCATCAAGGGGCACATCGTTCCATCTCAACGCGGTATCTTCATTAGCATATTGCTCGGCCTTGAGTTTCACAGGCAGGGCGCCTGGGAGTCGCCGCGCCATTTTCACATCGATGAACCCTAGCCAAGTAAAGTACTCAATCCGGCCATCGCGAAGGTATACACCCACTTGCCTTCCTGTTGTGTTGGAGTAAAAAGTTCGGTAAGCATGATTGAATTTTTCCCGAAGTGAGCCCATTTAATAAGTGTACACTTTTCAATAGGAATTCTACAACGCACAAAGGGGCCGCAGCCCCTTTGTCGCCTTTTGCTTTCTGATTTCTAGATTAAGCGCTTTCCGGTGTCTGGTTTCTGCCCGCTCACAGCGCTTAAGCTGCGTTGCAGATCTTCACGATTCGCTTGATCTTGGTCGTTCAGGGGTTCTTCCCAGTATTTCTTTCCTGAGAGCACGATCTTATTGTCACATTGTTCTGTTGTTGCTAATTGAGGGGCGCTGGTTCGCATACTGTGTCTCGGATCCGTTTAATTTCGATACGAAGACTTTAGTACTAAGTACTAAATCTCTCAATTAGACCTTAGGGCTAATACTTTTGTAATCCATGTGTTCGGTAGTTAGTCTCCTGACTCACCCACAGGACCACAAAACTGAGGCCGCCTTGCATTTATTGGCTCATTGAAATACCCAGAACAAATAGGGCTGTCCAAGCCGCGAGTACAACGTAAATCGCTATATCCCCGGGGCCAAATAAATAGACTGAACCAACCAGCGCTGTCCCAGCCAGTATTTCAATCACAAGGTGCCACCTCGAATTCAAGTCATAAGTGCAATTTTTAGATTAAGGGTACGAAGGTATTGTTGAATAATTGATTCGGTGTTAGAT
>WNLI01153338.1:0-15397 GCA_025802215.1 Wirenia argentea
TCAATCTCTTTTTTATAGCAATTTTGATGATACGAAAAGCCAGCATAAATAGGCCTAAAAGCATTAAAAATAGCGGTGTATGACTGTTGGTCGATGGGAGCTCTACTATCTCTTAAAAGATCTAGATTAATCACTTCCTCTAGATCTTTTACAGTGGCTGATTTAAGTCCAAAAACAACACCTAGTTCAATAAAAAAATCTTTATTTGATAAACTAAGAACTCTCTCGTATTCGCCATCTTTCTCCCTATGAAGCTTCGCATCAGCAAATTTTAAAAACATTTCTTCTCTTCTTGATAAAGACCACTGCCAGGAAAAACTATTACATAAAACGTGAGAGAGCTCTGACGAGATTACTTTTAACGCAGGGTTAATATAATCATAGGCAGAAGAACAAAAAGTTTTACTTGAAAAAAGAGAAGGACATCCTCGAGTAACTGTGGTTGCCAACCAAGGAATTGTTTTAAAAGACAAGCTAATAATTCCTGGTAAAAACCTGTTAAGCCAGGCCCGTATTATCCTGAATCGGACCGGTATCTTTTTAAAGTCGGGATTTAGTGTTCTTTGGTAAAAAGTTCTATCTTTTTCCTTTAGAGAAGAAGCAGATAGGATACTATCAAAAAATCTTGAGGAATCATATGAGTTCCCTAACAAATCTTCTGAATAATATTTTGAGCAAATAGACATGGCCAACTTAAAATTATAAATAACCTTCGCCGTATTTTAACAGTTTTTGATTAATATTTTATAAAGCTTTAATTAGAAAGAACGAAAGGCCCTAGAAAATGTTTATTTCTTTTTTTTGAGTAGTCAAAGCATCTTGTTGAATGTAATAAACCTTCTCAGGAGCTATATAATTTACTAAAAGTCTTATTGTCTGATCGTTGGTTACAATAAAGTCAATTCCAGAAAGAGATGATAAAAGGTCAACAAAGGCATGATCTACACTGTCATCCTTTAAATAAACAACAAGCTTTCTTTTGGGATTTAATGAAGAGAGTTTTTGAAGCGATTTAAATAATTTAGAAGACAAACTATTCATTCCTTCAATTGTCAAGAGATGATATTTTACATCTTTTAAAACTTCTTTTAAGGCGAAAATATGATCCTCCTGAAAAATCTTATTTTGCGAGTCTGAATGCAAAAGCCTCTGTGCGAGGTCGGATAGACTGACAGTACAACACCCTAAGTGTTCTACAGCTAATCCTCCTGCCAAATTTGCTAAAAGTATCGACTTTTGTATACTCAAACCATTTGCAATTGCCATAGAAAGAGTAGCTAAAACCGTGTCGCCTGCTCCTGTAACATCCGTTACCTCTTTTACCTTTACACAGAAATCTTCTCTTAACCCGTCGTTTAAAAAAAGCGACATTCCTTTACCAGAACGAGTCACTAAGAGATGATCTACAGATGTTTGTTTGATTAGTTCTTTTGCAATCAGATCTAAAGAAGTGCCTTCTTCATAACCAGAGGCTAATTGAGCCTCTGTGAAATTCGGCTTGAGCATTGCTGCTCCTCGATACTTAGTAAAATCAATACCTTTAGGATCTACAATTAGGAAAATATTTCTTCTTTTAGCTTCTTCAATCAGGGTTTGTAAAAGGTTAAAAGATAAAAATCCTTTATCATAATCAGATACAGCAACCACATCAATGCCATCAAGCATAATTGGTAATTTATTAATTATATGAGATTCAAGATCCAAGCCGATATCTTTTTTCTCTTCATAATCAACTCTAACAAGCTGTTGACTATCCGCAATCAAACGGTTTTTTACTGGAGTTTGATATTCTTTTTGGATATATAAGTCTTCAATATCAGTATTATCTAAACTCAAAGCTCTTTTAAGAGTATCACCAGCATTATCCTCTCCAATCCTCCCAACTACTTTGACTTCCATCCCCAATGATAATAGATTTAAAAGAACATTACCAGCTCCTCCCGGGAGAGAGTTTTGCTTTTTCACATTTAAAACAGGCACAGGGCCTTCTGGAGATATACGCTTAACTTGTCCCTGAGTATAAGTATCAAGCATCAAATCTCCAATAACCATTATCTTTTTTGAAGAAAGTGAATTAAAAACTCCAGCTAAAGTTCTCTCCATTTTAATAGACCTTGTTCAGTAATAAGTAGTTTTGAATATAGTCGATTATATTTTCGTGCAACGTCTTAGGAGAAAAACCTTTTAGAGCATTCGTAAGTTTACTTATATCAGCACATGTATAATTTTGATATTTTGTTGATAAGTCCGAAGGTAAATCAATGTATTCAACGTTCAAAGGTATATTTATCGCCTTAAACATAGCGGTAGCTACACTATTCCAGGTATTTGCAACTCCACTACCAACATTAAAGATGCCCGATACATCATTTTTTAAAAACTGATAAACAACATCAACTAGATCCTTTACATAAATAAAATCGCGTTTTTGTTCACCGTCTTTGTAGTTTTCTTGATCGTTTGATTTAAAAAGCCGTATCACACGCTCGTTCTGTATCTTCGGAAGCAAGTTAAAGATAACCGATGCCATTCGTCCTTTATGTCGCTCATTAGGGCCAAAGACATTGAAAAACTTAAGCCCTACTATTTGATCTAAAACACCTTGTTTTTTTGCCCACATATCAAAGAGGTGTTTAGAAAAACCGTAAGGATTTAGAGGCTTTAGATCTTCTAAAGTATCGTGATCATCTGAAAAGCCCAACTCTCCATCCCCATAAGTTGCGGCTGAAGAAGCATAAACAAAGCGATGTTCATTTTTAAGAGCATACTCCGCTAGTTTCAAAGTATAGCGATAGTTGTTTTCTATCAAGTAGTCCATATCAGTTTCAACTGTAGAGGAACATGCTCCAAGGTGAATAAAAGCTTCTACTTCTGATGCTCTTCCAGGAACATTTAGCCAGTCAAATAAGTTGTCCTTGTGGAGATACTCTATAAACTGTTTACCTACTAAGTTTTTCCAGTTATCTTTTTCACTCAAGCTATCAACAACTACAATATTTGAAAGCTTTTTTTGATTTAGATAACTCAATACGCAAGATCCAATAAACCCTGCTCCTCCTGTTAATATAATGAGTTTGTCATCGTATATTTTCATTACATAACCCCTACAAGTTTGTCAGACTCTTGATACCAATCAAAAGAAGATTTGTTAATAAACTTAAACTGATAAATTTTAGAACCTTCAATATTTGCTGGAGGCTTTTTATCTAAAACAACCATTGCTGTCCCCGAACCAGTCATGAAAACAGGAGAATCCCCCTCTTTTTCAAGATTAGCTTTTAACTCTTTAAGTTCAGGTCTTACCTTAAAAGCTGCAGTTTCTAAGTCATTTATAAACCTGCATTGCTTATTTAAATAAGAAGCCAACAACAACTCCGGATCGTTCAATGTACTTTGAGTTAAATTAAATTTACTAAAAATCAAACTAGTTGATACCCCATAATTTGGCACAACCAACCAACCTTTATAAGAAGGGAGCGTCTGGATGACTTCTTCTACATTTTCCCCTCTTCCTGTACAAAAAGCGGTCCCTTTTGAAAAGAAAAAAGTTATATCAGAACCTAATTCCGCTGTCCAGCAGATTAAATCTTCAATTGCTGCAGTATTCCCCGTTAATTTGTTTATAGCAAAAAGAGTTGTTGCCGCATTACTACTCCCCCCTCCTAAGCCTGCTTCTACAGGAATCCGCTTATTCAAATGAATGTGAAAATTGCTTTTTATGCCTGTTTTTTTTTTAAATAAGTTAAGAGCTTTTAGTATGAGGTTATCAGTTTGCGACACTAGGGGTAATCCCTCTATGGTCAGTTTATCTTCAGCAGCGAAAGAATAAGAGATGGTATCACCTAAATCTATTGCTTGAAATAGTGACGCAAGATCGTGATAACCATCTTTTCTTTTTCTCAAGACCCTCAAGAAAAGATTTATTTTAGCTGGAGAGAATAGAGTGATCCCAGAACTATACACTATAACTCCCTCTATTCTTCTGGATTCTCTTTTTCTTCTTCTTTAGTCTCTTCTTTAGTCTCTTTTTCTTCTTGAACTGAACGTTCTTCCAACGGAGGCTTTACCTCTTTATCAGGAAGTATATTAATTCCTATTTGAGCCGGCACATCTTCTTTCAGATTCAAATCGATTTTAAAGTTGCCTGTTTCTTTAATTGGATGGGGAAGCAATACCGCTTTTTTAGGGATATCAATACCTTTCTCTTCTTTTATAAGCTGAATAATGTCATTTGCCGATACTGAACCATACATATGACCTGCAGGATCCACTTTAACCTGTGTTGACAAAAGAACATCTTTTAGAGCTTCTACTATATTTAAAGATTCTTTTTTATCAACTTTAGCTTGTTGTTGTCTCTCTTCTTTTAATTTTGCTTGCAAACGCACGATTCTCGTATTAGCAATAATAGCTTTTTTTTGAGGTAAAAGATAATTTCTAGCAAATCCAGGCTTTACTTTGACTAAATCCCCTTTTTTCCCCACATTATGAATATCTTCTAAAAGTAATAGTTGGTTTTTCATTAGTTCTCCAGTTGGGTTTATTAGCCTTTTGCTACAAAAGGGATTAAGGCCATATGTCTTGCTCTTTTAATAGCTTTTGCTAAAAGCTTTTGATAATGAGCGGAAACACCCGTTATTCTTCTAGGTAAGATTTTCCCACGCTCAGTAATAAATTGAGTCAATGTATCAATATCTTTGTAATCAATTTCTTTGACACCATGAGATTTAAATGGGCATTGTTTCTTTTTTCTTTTACTTCTATATGATTTTTTTCTTACAACCCTCATTTTACTCTCCTATTTGCTTAAATTTTATTTCCTCTAGAACTTTATCTGTTCTTAGAGTAATAAAACGAATTAAATCTTCATTAAGATGATACTCTTGCCAAAGCTCTGAAACATCTTTGGTCAAAAGAGAAAAATAAATAATATAGTAGAATCCATCTCTACGATCTCTGATTTCATAAGCTAATTTTTTAGGCCCTAAGTCATGGATCTTGTGGATTTCTCCGCCTTTTTCCTCTATGCTATGTCTAATTCTATCTAGAGCTTTACCCCGAGCTTCCTCACTAAGTGATGAAGAAATAATATACATCCCTTCATATAGCTGCTTCTCTTCTAGCTGCTTCTCTTCTGTTTTTAAAGTCATATTTCCTCGTTTTGATTTAACTTTTGTTTTGGTCTTACATTGGCAAAGTTCATTGCTTCTTTAACTCCTTGATCTAATAACAAGTCTATTGTTTGAAGCGACTTTGCAATAAAAGTTTGTAAATGATTTGATTCTTCTTCTGTAAACCTTCCTAAAACGTATGTCTGAAGATTTCCTTTGTCTCTGTCACCGACACCTAAACGCAATCTAGAAAAATTATCTGAGCCTAAAGAATGTGCAATGCTTTGCAAACCTTTATGTCCTCCAGCTCCACCTTTAGGTTTCAGTCTTAAGGTTCCAAAGTTTAGGTCAATATCATCTACTATTATCAACAACTCCTGTGGCAAAAACTTATAATAATGCATACATTGATTAATTGGCTCTCCACTTACATTCATATAGGATGAAGGAATAAAAAGGCTTATTTGCCATCCCTTTATTTCCCCTTTCGCTATATCCCCTGAAATTTTTTTTTCCGCTTTAAATGCCATATCATAACGATTAGCATATGCTTTCAGAGCCAATTCACCAAGATTATGTCTTGTTAACTCATATCTCTGACCTGGATTTCCAAGGCCTACTATTAATTTACGTCCTTTTTGCACGATTTTTTACTATCTCTTTGCAATAACAACAGCAACTTCATTTAAATCCACTAAAGGGCAAACTCCCTTCGGAATATCAAGCGTTGAAAGCCTTTTAGATTGGTTCATTGAAAGGCCTTTTACGTCTATTTGAAATTTAGTCGGGATGTCTTTCGGAAGGCACCGAACTCTCATGTGGCGAATAACCGCTCTTAAAACACCACCTAACTTTATACCCACACATTCAGCTTCATTAGTAAATTCAATTGGTATTTTCAAGTTTACAAGATGTTTATCATCTAATTCTTCAAAATCTAAATGAATAATATCGTATGTAGTCCTGTTATACTGGATTTCTTTAACAATTGCCTTTTTTTCTTTTCCTCCCTTTAAAACAAAAGTAAAAACCGTATTTGGTAAAGATCCTTTTTCAATCTTTCTCATATGAGCAAGAAATTCATCACCTTTTACACTCACTTTCTCACTTTCTTTTCCACGGTTATAAAGTATAGCAGGAATATCTTTATTGCGACGAAGGTTTTTCGCCTCGCTTTTAAGTTTTCCAGTTCTTGATGAAATAGTTAACTTCATTAGTTCCTCTCAAATTTCATTCAGTTTATTAGCGAAGATATAGACTTCGCTGAAATGATACATTCTATAGCATCACCAAAAAGATTGCCTATTGAAACAACCTCAAAAATAGAATCTTTTAAAGATTCCACCTGAGGTAATGTATTTGAAACAATAACCTTTTCAATCTCACTATTTTTTAATTTATCGATTGCATTGCCTACAAAGAGACCGTGTGAAATTATAGAAAAGACTCTTTTGGCTCCAGCCTCTTTACAAACTTTTGCTCCCTGGACTAGCGTCCCTGCAGTCGAACACATGTCATCAGCTAAAATAACATCAGAACCTTTAACATCACCAATAAGCACTGTATGATCCACATGAGTAGCATCCACCCTGCTTTTATCTATTGTGGCAAGTCTAGCATTCATTTCCTCAGCTACTTTCTTCGCTATTTTGATACTTCCCAAATCAGGGGCAACTACTACCGGATCGACTAATTCTTGCTTCTTTAGAGCTTTAATAAGCTCTTTCTTAGCAAAAAGGTTATCAACAGGTATATCAAAAAAACCTTGAATTTGGCCTGAATGTAAATCCATCGTTAAAACACGGTTAGCCCCTGCTTTTTCGAGTAAATTTGCTACTAGTTTAGCAGTGATCGGCTCTCTATTTTTATCTTTTCTATCTTGACGAGCATAACCATAATAAGGAATGACAGCAATAATCGATGAAGCAGAAGCTCTTTTCAAAGCGTCAATAATAATGAGAAGCTCCATTAGATAATGATTAGGTTTATTTGCTACCGTTTGAATAACGAAAGCTGCACGCCCTCTAATATTTTCTTGTATTTGAACAGATATTTCTCCATCAGGAAAATTTTCTATTAAAATTTTCCCTTGAGTAAGCCCGCTACTTCTTGCTATTTCATGCGCTAGATTGGGATGGGATGTCCCGGAAAATAAAATATCTTGACCTTTTGCATTCATTAAACGACATCATCTGTTTTTTTAACTCTTAAATATTGGGGTGGAAGGATTCGAACCTCCGGTACACGGTACCAAAAACCGTTGCCTTACCACTTGGCTACACCCCAATAAAATTAAGGGAATAATTTACTCAACTATATCTTTTTTTTCAAGAAAGTAAATATAGTTTGTTGCAGCAAAGTAGAGAAGTTACTGCTTTTTCAATATTAATATGTATTAATTTCAAGATATTATGACTATAACATGGGAAAAATTATAAGAAAGGCTTTAACTTAACAAAGCTAAAGCCTAAATTTATCTTGATATAAGGAAAATTATTTATTGGTTAAGTGAACTATAACAGTTCTATCATCCCAGGTTTTCACTTCAAAACTTCCTGTGTCAAGCAAACTCTTTAAATTCTTAATTTCTTTAGAATCCATGGTGCTACTTGCTAATCGACCCCTCCCATAATGCCCTCCGGACACCCATAAGTTTTCATTAGCTGAATAACGTTGAAATAACACATCAACAGCAGGTCTTTTTAAGGTAGAGGAGGCCTCAGGGGAACAAGCAGAATTTCCTATATTACCGCATGCAAAGTTGTCATCAGTGCCCTCTCCCGTTTCACAAGTTTTAATAGCAATAAAAGGCCTATTCCACGGATCTATTCCCCTCATTATTGGATTCTGAGAAGAAAAGTCTTCAGACCGAACCCCATCAATATATCCAGTACCACCTTCGTGGAAAGAGTCTTTCCAAAAAAGCTGTGGGAGTTTACAAAATGTCTCCAAGCCAAAAAGATCTATAACTTTTGCCGTTGTTGCAAAGGGCACAAATGAGCTTGTAAGGGTTGCCTGTGCAAGGCCGCCCATGCAATTACTATTAGCTACAGGAGCAAGTTGCATATTTGATAAGTTTATATCCGTCATAATACACCTAAAATTTTAATATAATTTATTTAGTTATCATTAATGATTAACGATTTAAACAGTTTCTCATTACTTTATTAAAAACAGATAAAGAAGCAACTAAATCATCAGATTCATTCCATAAGCTTTTTTTAAAAAACATCTTTCACATAGCCTTGTAGATAAAAAATGTTTACTTAAACATTTGTTCTAGCAACTTTTTTATTGAAGTGAAAATTATCAAAAGCCCTAGCAATAATACACGTCTTAAAGAAAGTATTTTTAAAAAAAGCTAAACCCTAAATTTATTTTGATATAAGAAAAATTATTTGTCTGTTAAGTGAACTATAACAGACTCACCATCCTCATTTGCCATCTCAACTTTTCCAGTGTTAAGCAAAGTCCTTAAATTTTCAATCTGTTTAGAATTCATGGTACCGCTTGTTAATCGCCCCCCTCCATAATCCCCTTTTCTGGACTTCCAATTACTCTCATCATTTGAATAACGTTGGAATAAGACATCAACAGCAGGAGCAAAAGGCTTTTTTAGATTACAATAGCCCTCTGTATTAGAGAAAAAAAAATTCATTTCTTTAGGTTGTTGTAAACCACAGGCCTCTGTAGAAAAATTGTCGCATGCGAACCTTTTATTAGCACCATCCCCAGTTTCACAAGTTTTAATTGCAATAAAAGGTCTGTTCCATTCGTCTATTCCCCTCATTATTGCAGTTGAAGGAGGGAAATCTTCAGACTGCACCCCATCAATATATCCAGTACCACCTTTGTGGAAAGAGTATTGCCAAGGAAGTTCAGGAAGCTTACAAAATGTCTCCAATCCACCAAAAAGATCTATAACTTTTGCCGTTGTTGCAAGGGGGGCAAATGAATTAGCACGGCTTGCCATATATGAAAGACAATTACTATCCGCAACAGAAGCAAGTTGCATACTTGATAAGTTTATATCAGCCATAACATATCTCAAATTTTAATATAACGTTTAGTTGCCATTATTTCTTTAACGGCCTCAATAGTTTCTCATTACTTGATTAAGAATAGATAAAGAGACTTTTAGCTAATGAGAATTATTAAATAAACTTTTTTATTGAGGTGTAATTATACGAGGCCTTTTAAAAAGGCCTCGTAAAAATATCATAACTTCCCATTACATAGCGCTTCTGTTAGAAGAACCATTACCGCATTGAAATAAGGCGTACTATCACCCTCAGCATCATTAGAAGTTGGTTGAAGCTTTGTTATATTATAAGATAGCACAGTTCCAGAAAGTTCATCGGCTATCTTAGATTCTCCCATAAATGTATAAGCCAAAAAGGCTGGAGCATCTAATGGAGGTGACGCTTTAGAAAAATCCCCTTCATTTTCGCCTGTTAAAGCATTTACTCCTCCAGATGGAAGCGTATAACCTTCACTCCTTTTTTGTATGTGATTTTGCAAAGTAGTGAGTAGATGAGCTAAAATACGTTTCATCTGAGAAGTATTTCCAGCGGATGGGCTTTGTTTTATGTAAGAACTTACCCATAAAGAAAAACGAGTAGCATCATATCCGTAGGCATTTTCCCATGAACCTTGATTATACTCCTTATTATAATGTAAAACATTTGGAAAAAGCCCAGTAGTTTTCCAATTTTGAAAAGCTTCAATCGCTTGAAGACTGTTTTTTTGAACATCTGAAAAGCTAAATCCAATTTTTTTGGCATCAGAAGAAGTCAAGTAGACGTAAGCTACATTTTCCTTCATAATGCATACGGCTTCTTGTGAAGAACCCTTATTTTTAAAAGTCCAACCCCCGTTATTATATTCAAAATAATAATTGCAATAGATCGTTTTTTGCCCACTAGCATCATACAAAGCTGCTTCTATACTTGCGTTATTGTAATACTGATTTTTTGTAGACATTACTGCAATAGCCGTCGTAATAGGGTCTACAGTATACCCATTTTTCATTCCAGATTTTGGCTGAAAATCAGAATCACAGTGGAGTGTTCCTGCGCCACCAAGATAATCAATTGAAACAGATTTCAAAACGTTACTGACATAAACGAGTTGAAGATCTGCAGCTTGTGTTATTGGAAAAGGAGGCTTTGGCGGAGTAGAAGGTGGAGTCGTGGAGATTGTGGGGGCTGGTATTGTATCCAATGCATCAAATGCTTGAGGAGTAAAATACCCCGGGTAAAGCACTTGATCTCCTTTTTCTCCCCATTGACTTCCTGGAATATAACGAAGATTAACAATATCAATATCACATAATCGAATAGATCTAACCATTAAAGCTAGAATTTCGTGATAGTTTAAATTTCCACTGCTTGTCTTAAAAATCGTTTCCTTCCATTTTTTACCCTTAACATTTTCTGAAGCAAGATAGATAGCCCATGCAATTTGAATATCTGCATCTGTTGCAGACCCGTTAGAATAATAGGCTGTTGTAGCCCCTTGACTAGGCAAAAAATTAAATGGCTTCCCCTGATCATTAACGATCCAAGGCATTAATAGTGGTGATTTTGCATAGCAAATTTTCTTACTTGGATCGTAATTGCTACAGCCATAATTTTCTGCTGTTGCTAGCACATATCTCAAAAATTTATCAAAAAGTTCTTGATCGTTATTAGCGCATGACAAAAGAAGGCCATACCCCATACCTTCAGAAACTGTGGGTACTTGCCCATCATTATCTTTAGAAAAAGCTGCGCTGCCGCAAAAGACAACCCGAGCTTGATCATATTTATCAACATAGTTAATAAAGGTGTTACTTGTGTTTTTCCAATCGCTATAAGTGCTTTTAAATGGTTCGTCCGAATAGCAAAATTGAGAAAAAAATAAAGCTATCAACATCGAAGATTGAAATAAGAATCTCGCCATAGATCATTCCTAATATTTTCTTTTTGTAAATTATTTATTAAGATATAATTAATTTTTATTTTATGTCAAAATCAAAATTTAATTTCTATTATCAACTGATAAAAGTTCTTTTTTGAAAAAAATCTTTTTAAAGAAGCTCCAAACAAAAAACATATACACAAAAATCCGAATAATGTTATATGTGATGGAAATCTACATCATAATAGTGGAACTATGAGCGTATAATCATATCCAAAGTCAAATGTAAATTTGTCAACTTAGAAGCTTTTTAAAAGCTACTGCCTGTATTTAGTGTTTTTACACTTACTATTTGTTTTTATTATAATTTTATAATTCGGTTATTTCTTATGTCGGATACTTATTTAAAAGTCCTTGGCATAAAAAAAGTTTTTTATGCCAAAAAGAAAGCAAAGGTAGCTCTGGACTCTATAAGCTTTGATCTTAAAAGAGGGGAGATCTTTTCCTTACTAGGAGTTAATGGTGCTGGAAAAACAACTCTTTCCAACATTATAGCTACATTACACCCTCCTACACAGGGAGAGATTACTTGGGATGGTCTATCCATCTACAAGAATATTGTTAATTATAGAAAAATTATTGGGTATTGCCCTCAGCACCCCAATCTAGATAAAACACTATCTTTAGAAGAAAGCTTGGTGTTTGCAGGAAAATGTTATGGTTTAACTAAGAAAGAAGCTGATAATAAAAAGGATAAGCTTATAGAGACGCTTCTTTTAAAGTCCCATATAAAATCATTTGTAGAACATCTTTCTGGGGGTTACCGCCAAAGGTTTTTGATCGCAAGAACTCTTATGCATTCTCCAAAAATTGTTATTCTAGATGAACCAACAGTTGGTTTAGACCCACTGATTAGACATCAACTATGGGATATCATAAGGCAACTTAAAAATGATGGTATCTCTGTTATTTTAACTACGCATTACCTCGAAGAGGCTGAAAATTTATCAGATCGCGTTTGTATGATTCACGAGGGTATCATTCGAGCAATTGATACTCCTGATCATTTAATTCAAAAACACGAAAAGAAATCTTTAGAAGCTGTCTTTTTAAAACTGGCAAATAAACCAAGTAGTTTTAAAAAAGATTCTTCAATACTCATGGAGGACATATGAAAACATCTCTATATGTGTATAAAGAGCTATTTAAACGAGATATGCTCATCTTTTGGAGAGAATATCCAGGCAAGTTTTTAGATACTTTTTTATTGTTTTTTACAACAGTAATAGTCTTTGCATACTTCATGCCAAAAGAGGGACTATCACAAAACTATGGTCCATTTTTGCTTGTTGGAGCAATTGCAAGCTTTGGTCTATTTGATGTTGTTGGTAAAGTAGCTGTTATGATTATGGACCTTGAGGGTAATAAAACAATATCCTATTTTTTAACGCTCCCTATCAGATCCTGGACAATCTTTTGTTATAGAGGGATAATGTGGGCGATATCATCGACCTTAATGTCATTGCTTCTATTTCCGATAGGGAAATTATTACTTTATAATAGATTTGACTTAAGTGTTATTTCATATGGAAAGCTTACACTAATCTATCTGACAGCAAATCTTTTTTTTGGTTTTTTTGCACTTTGGATTACAAGTTTGCTTAAAGGGACTGGCAACTTGGGAAGCATCTATTTTCGAATAATAAATCCATTATTTATGTTTGGAGCCTATTTTTACGCTTGGAAAAAAATCTACGCGTTATCCGAAACGGTTGCATTAATAACATTAGCAAATCCAATGGTTTATGTTATGGAAGGGATGAGAGCCGCTACATTAGGACAAAAAGGGTATCTCCCTTTTTGGCTATGCCTATTTGTTGTTTGGGGATTTATTCTATTCTTTTCTTTAAATGGAATTAATCGGCTCAAAAAAAGATTGGATTGTGTTTAACAAATTAACCTTGAAATAGATTTATTTATTCGGGTATAGAAAAGAATAAAAACTTCATGTATATCACACATGTTACTGTTGAATTTAGCCCTCTTATAAAAATAGGAGGGCTTGCTGATGTTGTCTATGGACTAGCTAACGAAACGGCTTCTTTAGGCCATTCCGTACAAGTTGTACTTCCGTTCTATAAGACTATTAAAGAAAATAATTCTCTAAAGCTAAAAAAACAAAAATCTAAAACCTTTTTCAAAAATAAAACTTTTGAAAATGTTATTTATACGTGCAACCTGAATAACTTATTATTAGCCTTCATAGCTCCACCCCCTTCAATTGATTTTTTTCAAAAAAAGCAAGTCTATGGGTATAAAAATGACTGTGAAAGGTTTTCATATTTTTCCAGATCGGCTTATGACTACCTTCTTTCAGAAAAGAGGATCTCAGATATAATTCATATTCACGAATGGCCAACAGCGCCTATTGCTCCTTTAATTCAACTACACAGAAAACAGCGCTCTTCTTTTAAGCCTAAAGTAATATTCACATCTCACAATATTGAACCTCAAGGTAGATGCTTTAGCAATATATACAGTGATATAGGCCTTCTTAAAATAGCAAAGCTTAAAAAAACAAAAGACTCTTTAAGAAAAACAATGATCAATCAGCTAAAAGTCGCTTTTATTTATTCTGATTTTTTAACAACTGTCTCCCCTCAATACCTTCTTGAAATTCAAACAAAAAAATTTGGTTACCTTTTAGAAAAAACGATAAAAAAATACTTATATAAATTTCAAGGGATTCTCAATGGGATTGACTATAGTTATTGGAATCCAAAAAAAGATCCTTTTTTGAAGTCTCTCTTGCTTGGCAATAATTTTAAAGCATACAAAAAAGAGAATAAACGCTATTTACAACACAGGTTGGGACTCTACCCCTCAAATAAGCTTTTAGTTGCATGCATTACACGTTTAGTCCCTCAAAAAGGATTACCTCTCATTCAAGCCACTATAAATTACTGTGTTAACCATAACGCTCAGTTTGTACTATTAGGAAATAGTCCAATACCCTCCATTCAAAAAAGTTTTGAAAAAACAAAAAAAGAACTCTTAAACAACAAAAACATATCCATAATCTTTCATCCTCATAATGAGCCCCTCTCTCATCAAATCTTTGCAGGTGCAGATATGATTATTGTTCCTTCTCTTTTTGAACCTTGTGGGCTAACACAAATGATAGCTCTAAGGTACGGCACTCTACCGTTAGTAAGAAAAACAGGAGGATTATTTGATAGCATCACCCAAATATCACAAAAAGGAGGAAATGGGTTTGTTTTTGAAAAATTCCTAATAAGTGAAATAAAAAAATGTCTAAAAAAAGCATTTGAAATGTATTACTTACATAACGATCAATGGCTACAGGCTATAAAAAGAGGCCTAAATGAAGATTCTAGCTGGAAAAAATCGGCAAGAAGCTATGAAAAAATCTACAAAAAAATTACACGCTAATAGCTTTTTTTGGAAAGACATACTCATTAAGTTCATTTTTCCAAATCTCTTCTGGAAGCTCTGCCCCTATAACACTTACTACATAAGAAGCAATTTTTGCCCCATAATAGCATGATGTTCTAATAGACATGCCTGACAAAAAACAATGTAGAAAAGCTCCCGCAAAATAATCCCCCGCTCCTGTAGTATCTACAGGATCAACAGGAAATGCAGGACAAATCTCTATTACATCATTTTTCTTTACCAAAACACCTTTTGTATTCATGGTAATCACAACAAGTTGGTCTTTTTTTGTAAAAAACTCTGAAGTTTCATTAGGGCCCTTCCCCGTGAGCTCAAAAGCTTCGTCTTCATTCATAAAAACTATATCTACATACTGATCGAGAATCTTCTTTACTCTTTTCGGGTACTGCTTAATGAGCAATGGTGAACATAAGTCAAATGCTACCAAAACATTATTGTTTTTAGCTATTTCCATTGCCTTTTCTGTAACATCCTCGCAAAAAAGGGTGTACCCATCTAAATATATTAGGTCACTTGATACAATATGTTCTTCATTAATTTCAGAGGGCTTAAGCTCTGCAGTAGCTCCTACAAAAGTGCAAAAGGACCTCTCCCCATCTGGGGTGATTAATGTTAACACTTGCCCTGTTGGATGTTCGGATTGAACTAATTTAGGTTCTATTCCCCTCTTTTTCAAATCTACTTGATACCTCTTTCCTCTGTCATCATTCCCAATCTTACCCGTTAAAGAAGTAGAATGCCCAAAACGAGCTAATACTTTTAGTACATTTGCTGCACAACCTCCTGGAAGTAGAGTAAGTTCTTTTGAATATCTATCGATAATTTCAGACTGTTTCTCACTATCAACTAGAACTGTTTGCCCTTTTTTTACTTCCAACTTCTTTAAATTTTTCTCACTTATTGAGACT
>WNLI01153560.1:0-15376 GCA_025802215.1 Wirenia argentea
GATTCCAAATGCGGTCATAGGTTAGAAATATGCCATATCACGTGACCGACTCTCGACGAATTAAATGCGGAGCTTCATAAGTGCTATGAAATAAATGCATTTAACGTGTCATTGTTAATTACAAAACATCATATAAATCAGAAATTTAGAATGCTATAAAATACATTGCCAGCAATGTAAATAAGTGCCAAATTTCAAAATTAATGTTCATTATATTGAGAAGTTTTATAATCCATGATTCTACAAAGGTAAATATAATTTACTGTAAAAAACAGTGATAGATCAGTAGATGATATTTTTGCTAATTAGTACACCATAATAAAAATATGTGCTGTACGTAAAGATAAGTATAAGTTATACTATAAATGGTAAATGTATGTAAATTAGTATATTATATAATAAACAATTGATTAAATAAAAATAAGATGAAAATACACCAGATGTTATACATTTCTTGCGCTGACTGAATGACAAAGTGAATGACACAACACTCTTCAAACATTTGAATCATTATTTCCAATTTGGTTGTTGTATAGTGTCTAGTCATACACGTCCAATGAACCGACAGTCCGACGCACTTTTGCGAGAGCTATGTCCTGTAAGCGTAACGTTATCGTAGATTTTATCATCTTTTTGCAAGAACGTGAACTTTCGACATTCGTACGATCAGTCAATCACGATTTTGACACGATTACACAAGGTAATGGTCACATCCGCATTCCGCATCGTTCCATAACAATGGTCACAATATTTGTGCACAGGTTAGTTTCTTTGATCACAAATCACAGTGTCACTTGTATTTCACACACAATGTTCATGAATGATGTAGTAGGTGGCTCATCCTGGTTCAATGTTCATGATGTTCAACTTGATATTCATTGAACTGAAAAAAAAAATAACACAAGCATAAATAAGAGTACGTTGACAACTTTTGAAATTAAATTCATGTTGCAAACTGAAACAGGACATCACCATCATTTAAATCTAAACTTGCCAAGTCTTCGTCCGTAGAGAGAGATAACAAATATATAGATGAATCCAGGGTATAATAATGAACAAACATTGACAACAAAGGACACCTCCACAAGCTGTCTATTGTTGCCTCCACAAGCTGAGTACTCGCATATGAATGATTGGGCATTTGCATATCATTATAAATTGGTCTATAGTTTAATGGATTTTTTTTTTATCAAAATACAATCAACTGCCATTTTGTAAAAATTTTGCTAAATTGTCCCCTCTATATTATAATAATAGATGGGGCCAGAGTTGACAGGACGACAGTCACTAGCCTATAACGTGGTGTGGACGAGCTCAGTCTGTTGAATGTCGTGACTTCCATTCATTTTATATCCACACCACAGACGTGGGTTCAAAGGTCACAAATCCCAGTCCTGTGCTGCTGTGCAGTCCTGTATTTAACAGGTTTTTCATTATTTCACCGTTACTCTGTACTCATGCAGCTATCATGGCAGAACTTCATGAGCTGATGCCTCACTTGCGAACCACGGCTATCACCTATCGGTTACTACTCTGCTGATCGGCGTTCCCGTTGCGCCCACAAAAGTCCACAAATTAATGATCTAGGCTCGGGCTGGGGTCGAACAGCCGGTGATACCTAGGCACTAGTGACTGAGTGAGTCAGTGACCTACGGTCCCTACCACAGGACAGGTTTTGTTGTATCCGGTGCATTGGTAGTAGTACCATAGTAGTAGCTAGACGACTCACTACGGAGACGGACACTGACTAGTAGTAGTAGTAGTAGTTATTGCTTAGCCAAAAGTGGCCGTGGTAACTAAGGATCTGAAAGCCAGACGATCTTGGGATAGTAAAATTATGGCGTCGTTTAACAATTGTGGACATGGAAGTAGTGATGTTGCATCGGGCATACAGGTCATCGTTTGTTACACGATGAAACCACCGAATGCCAAGAATACGGCGAAGACAGTTACGGTGGAACGCATCGATGCGACGACATAGATCTACTGATAAGGTCCATGTTTCTGAACCATATAGAAGTACAGGGATTACCATGGAGTCTAGAATTCGTAATTTTGTGTACATTGTGTGTAATTTTGACACGGCTAGTCGTTTTAAATTCCCTGCCTATTGGACAATAACCAATCCATGCCTACGATACTGAATACATTTTGATTGACAACTTGTGTAGAACCAGTTACCATGGAAATGTCGTCATCGCTTTACCACTCTATTAGTCATGTGCACCGCAATACAAAATCTTTGATCATTTATAAGTTCTTAAACATTCATTGCCATACAGTACATGACATACAAAAATTGTATAACTAAATTTTCATATGACCCACACATGACCTGCCCAAATTGTAGGGCCTATGCTACGGTTTCGCTACCTCATCTTTCTCCTCTTGATTGTCGATGTTTGCATGTGATGTAACAATACACTGCTAAATATCCCCAATGTTATTTACAGTGCCCGACTGCACATCTTGGCTACACGACCCCCATAAATTGTCTTTTACCGCAGCCTCCACTCTATCACAATTTATGTTGCCCCTTCGATCGATGTCTACAGGACTTGATGCACTACCCCATATAACCCAATTAAACTGTACGCGGCAGGTTTTGTTTATGGTGCACTCTGCACGTCGCTTGGCATTTTGACACGCTGCAGTCTGTACGTTTCTGTGGCGCACTCTGCACATCGCTTGGCGTTTTTGACACGCTGCAGTCTGTACGTTTTTGTACTGTAAAGGATGAGCGGATAGTTCGGTTAGGAGCATGTTTGACTTGTAATCAGAAGATTTTGTGTTTGAACCCTGGCCACGTTGACCTGACAGGTTGTGGAGTCAATTCTCGAACCGACCTTTATATGTATCCTTGAGTAAGGCATCACAGCCATAATAGCGTCAGTTCACTGTGGGCTCCGATGAGTGTTCCCAACTTCCCATAGCAAGATGGACGTTTGAGTCGGAAAATTTATATTATTTTATGGTATGTGCTAAGACTATGTTTGGTTTAAAATCATTTCATAATGCCTTATAATACTAGTCGGATTAACATTCAGATTAATTAGAATAGTACTGTATTGTAAGGGGCATGTTATCGCCAATGATTGCTGATTTATGTGTGATAGGATGCCCATCATGTTCGCTTACGTGTTTGTACTACCAATATTTACAAACGTGAGTTAGCGTGGGCCAGTGCATGTCTAGCGCACCTCACTAGTTGGACCTGGTTTTCTGACTCAATAACGATTGGCCCAGTTACTGCACACTACAGGCAATGTGAGTGCAGCCAAGCCAAGATGAGTAAGAAATACTAGTGTACATGCTGTGACTAACATATTTTGCGCTGTTTATGGAATGTTTAATATAAGGCATGTAGTATCATGTAGTGTAGGGTGGTGTAGTGGTTAGCACGCTGGTTCCTGTCAATCGACGTGCACTTCGGCTGCGGGTTCGCGACTAGGCTGCGACCATTCGTGGGATTTTCCCCGGGCTTGCAAACTCCCATAATTTGCGAGATTCATGTATAGCAACATGGACAGTGAAAGTGCGGTATATAAATGCACACACATAGGGTATAACAAGTATCATACAAAATGTTTTGTCAGTATCTGTGTCATAGACCATCTATTGCTACATGATACATTGGTGTCATACCTGCCTCGCCACCCACTTGTCAACAGGTAGAGGACCTACCATCTACCCATGTAACTTTATATGACAACATAAAAAGATACTGATAATTCAATTACAGTGTTATCAAATTATATCTGGTGCGTAGACTGGATGAAGAGTGTATGTCGAGGATAAATATCAGTCTGACATGTGTTGGTATTCATAACATTGTCACATACCACACAAATACGTATCGTCATCACAAGCGTGATGTTTGTGGCGTATATGAATTCTACTAGCTTCTTTCCTCTGGCTTCGCGTAATGGAAGATGGAAATATTCCTGCCGTCCAGTGGTTTTCTCCGGGTTCTCCGGTTTCCACACCATAATAGGTTGCACGTTGCAGTGCTATCCACTGGCAGCCCCATTGGAGTATCACTCCCTTGAAATGAGTCACACTTACACAATACACAAAAAACACATGCCACACTAGGATGTGGTTGTATTCCACTAAGGAATAAAACCCTCATATATTATTCATATCATAGATTCATAAACATAATGCTAGACCACATCCTGGTCATGCTAATGTGTACAGTATGTCTGTCACACCTCATCTAAATGTGTCTCATCAATCAAAACTCAACCGCTGTAAAATATCTAGGCACCGATATAGCATTAACATTCGTATCATAGCCCTACGTCAGACCACATCACAAAGCCATAGCCATACCTCATCTAAGTCATCTGTCGCATCAGTCGAAACTCAACCGTTGAAAAATATCTACCAGGATTTATTTTATCGACAGTTGACTGTGCACATCTTATGCTTAAACCACATATTTTATTGACAAAATTCTCTCTAAATCATCTCGGTATGTAGGGTATCTCAGATTCACCTAGAGAGCGTGTCCTGTCACGATACCCGTTGATCGTAAAATATCTACCAAGATATCTTTTATCGACATCGGCTGTCATTAAACCCCAGCTTGGTCACAATATCCCCACCTCACCAGCAACACCCCATCTAGAGCATGTATCCCCTCACGATGTTCAGTGGTCGTAAAACTTCTACCAAGATATATTTTATCGACATTGGCTGTCGTTAAACCACAGCTTGGTCAGTAAGTATACCCTCCTCACCAGTTACACGCCATCTATAGCATATATCCCCTCACGATGTTCAGTGGTCGTAAAACTTCTACCTAGATATATTTTATAGACATCGGCTGTCCTTAAACCACAGCTTGGTCACACTATCCCCACCTCACCAGCAACACCCCATCTAGAGAATATATCCTGTCACCACGTTAGTGGTCGTAAAACGTGTACCAAGATATATTTTATTGACATAAGCCGTCATCTGACCACATTTTTGTGACCACACACTGTCAGATAACATCTCGGTCATACCAATAACTATCCCCACATACTCTCACCTCATCCAGAAAGTGTGTCACCACATGATGCTCGGTAGTCCGTAGTCGTAAAATGTGCACCAAGATATATTTTATCAACAATCGACAGTACGTACTACCATAAACCGTCAAACCGGATCTTCGTCATACCTATAAGTATCCCTGAATCATCGGAGTCACGCCGTCAGGATTGTTCGGCCAGATCAGTCGATTCTAGACTGTCGTAAAACTTCGACGAAGATATATTTTATCGATTGTACTACCATAAACCTTCAAACCACATATTGGTCATAGCAATTAGTATCCCTGAATCATCGGAGTCACGCCGTCGTGATGGTTTTTCCAAACCAGTCGATTCCAGACAGTCGTAAAACTTTTAGGCCGCATACTGAATATTGTGTCCTGATATCGCACGATATCCTGGTTGTACCAATAAGTACCCGTGTGTCTGTGCCTCACCAGTCACACCCCGTGTAGCTCACATCACCACACCTCGTGTAGCTCACTTCACCACACCCCGTGTAGCTCACTTCACCACACCTCGTGTAGCTCACATCACCACACCCCGTGTAGCTCACATCACCACACCCCGTGTAGCTCACATCACCACACCCTGTGTAGCTCACATCACCACACCTCGTGTAGCTCACGTCACAACACCCCATGTAGCTCACATCACCAGTCACATGCCCCATATGTAATCCCGTGTTCCCAGCAGCATTCGACACCTGTGTGTCACTAGTGTCGCCCTGTTTCACATACATGTACATCCCGTGTTCATGGTACTATACAACTCGTGTACATCGTACCACCACTCATATGCCCCTCTGGTAGATGTCGCATTCCCAGCAACATTCGACACCCTGTGTACATCGCACCACGAGTCACATGCACTGCAAGTAGATCACATGTTCTCCGCGCACCATTCGACATCCGCGTACATCGCACCACCAGAATCCAGTCACATCGCCATTTGTAGATCCCATGTTCTTCGCGCACACCCTTCGACACCCATGTACATGGCACCAGCAGTCACATACACCACGAGTAGATTCCCCACACGGACCCTTCGACACCCCATGTATATGGCACCCCCGGTCACATGCACCACAAATAGATCACGCGTTCCCCACGCACCATTCGACATCCGTGTACACCGCACCACCAGACTCCAGTCACATGCCCCATAATGTAGATCACACATTCCCCGTGCGCACCAGTCGACACATTGCACCACGAGTCACATATCCCACGAGTGGATCGCGTGTTCCCGCACCAGTCGACACCCCTCATTTGCGAATCAATACGTTTCACACAATTGGGACCCTTGATGGACGGCGTTAAGACGATGTGTCAAATCATCGTATGGCATGTTTGTGTATAAGCAGGGTTATGGGATACATGCATTAATACCAAGAGGCCCAGCCATATAATCATTGTATGGCATGTTTGTGTATAGGCAGGGTTGTGGGATACATGCATTAATACCAAGAGGCCCATATTCATTGTGTGGCGTGTTTGTGTATAGGCAGGGTGTTTGTGTATAAGCAGGGTTGTGGATACATGCATTAATACCAAGAGGCCCATATAATCATTGTATGGCATGTTTGTGTATAGTGATTTCCCGGTGCTCTGTGGGTGAGATCACGTTTCCCTAGCCTCAATTTACCAAGCCTGTAAAATTGGTACTGATCGTATATTCACTTTCAATGGTTAATATATGGGTTGGGGAGTAAGGTTCTGCTACTCGTGCAGCTATTACTCTAGTCTCTGTCCAACATATCGGTTGTGGTAACATTCATTTCACTTTACCTTGCTTAATGCTGTTCCTCAAAATTGATGTAATGGCTCCTTCTACTTAAGTTTTAACTAACTTTGATGCATCCACGTATTCACGGAATGTGACAAATGTATACGGTTGTAATGTGTATGTACTGTATGGTAGCTACCCTAAGTAGAGTGTCGCCCAGAAGTCTAGTTAACTTAACCTGTGATGGATCCACATATTCACACACTGTAACCCATGTATACTGTTGTAATGTGTATGTATGGTAGTTACCCTAAGTTACCCTAAGTAGTGTGTCGCCGATAAGTCTAGGTAACATCTCTGATGTATGTATGGTAGTTACCCTAAGTTACCCTAAGTAGTGTGTCGCCCATAAGTCACGACCAATCCACCATAAAGCCCGATACGGACCAACAAATGTACTAATGTACATCTCAATCACTACCACCGGCTCACTTAACCTTGGAGTTGAGTTGACAAAGAGGATTAAGTAATCGTTCATGATTATCTCCCCTGACACAACCTAGTGATTCGCTTGGAGATTATCTCGTGTCGCCGCTAATTCCTGGATGTTCGTCAATCACTCTAATCTCATGATGCTAACCTTGCTAACAAGTTGCGATAGTATAAGTGTAATCTGCTGTCGTAGTGACGTTGCTTCGATGTCTTTGGTAACCTTGCTTCCAAATCACATCTCACAAATCTCATTTACACTAGCACGATTGATGTTTTGTTATACTGTAGCATGACTCAGCAATTTCAGGTACTCTCTGTTATATGGATATTATGGTCACGTCACTTGATCTAGAAAGCATACATGTGTCAACTTCAACTTTACACAATCAAATGTCGTAACAAGCTACAAATGATGATACCATCTCCTTCCAATCATTGTCTGGAGATTCATTTAATATTACGCTACGTGATTGCTTCCCTTTTAGTAATTAGTGTTTTCCAGGTGTCTCATGTAAAGTTAGAAGACATCTACCAAAGGAAGCGTTACTTCATGCTGACGTTCGTCCTGTGTCTTACACCATCTCCTCCCAAACATCGTCTGGAGATTCATATAATATTGTGGTACATGTTTGTTTCCCTTTTAGTAATCTGTTATAAACATTGTTTTCCAGGTGTCTCGCATGAAGTTAGAAGATATCTACCAAAGGAAGCGTTACTTCATGCTTACATTTGTCCTGTGACTGTTATGTGTCTTACAGGATCTCCTTCCAAACATTATCTTGAGTTGCTTCCCTTTTAGTAATCTGTTATGTACATTGTTTTCCAGGTGTCTCGCGTGAAGTTAGAAGACATCTACCAGAGGAAGCGTTACTTCGTGCTGACGTTCGTCCTGTGCGGTACCGTTGCGGTTGTCCTGGTGTCCGTAGTCATCATCTACCTCGTACGGCGTCACGGTCGGTCCAAGAAGAAGTTGGCGCAGCTCGCAGGAAATGACTCCGTAGAAGCGAGCAAAGATTATCAGGTGAGAGATTATGTGATAGAGGTAAAATGAGCAAATGAGCGAGTAAAATGAGCGAATGAGAGGGTAAAATGAGCGAATGAGAGGGTAAAATGAGCGAATGAGAGGGTAAAATGAGTGAATGACTGGGTAAAATGAGCGAATGAGCGGGTAAAATGACTGAATGAGTGAATGAGAGGGTAAAATGAGTGAATGAGCAGGTAAAATGAGTGAATGAGCGAATGAGAGGGTAAAATGAGCGAATGAGAGGGTAAATTGAGCGAATGAGAGGGTAAAATGAGCGAATGAGAGGATAAAATGAGCGAATGAGAGGGTAAAATGAGCGAATGAGAGGATAAAATGAGCGAATGAGCCAGTAAGTTGAGCGAATGAGAGGGTAAAATGAGCGAATGAGAGGATAAAATGAGCGAATGAGAGGGTAAAATGAGCCAATGAGAGGGTAAAATGAGCCAATGAGAGGATAAAATGAGCGAATGAGAGGATAAAATGAGCGAATGAGAGGGTAAAATGAGCCAATGAGAGGATAAAATGAGCGGGTAAAATGAGCAAATGAGCGGGTTAAATGAGCGAATGAGAGGGTAGAAAGGGTAAAAACTGATTGGTTAATCGATCACATAGATTGATATTCCTGCGCTGATCTCGAACCACGATATTCAATACAGTAGATTTGATTGTTATAGCATAACATTTAACCGCATTGGATGAGAATATGATTTTTCGCACAAATTGTAAATACACGGGGTCATACCCATTATAGCCTTTCCGTTATAGCCACTTCCGTTATAGCCACTTCTGTTAAGATCACAAATTTCTTCCATGGTTGCAATTTTCTTTTTTATTCTTACCATACTCATTTCGTAACTATCATAAATTCGCCATTACCATTATTTTCATCTCACACGATCTATAGGCTATACGTATACAGTCTACTGACAAGCGAGTACGTTCATTTTCACCTCACACGATCTGTAGTCGATACTATAAAGTATAAAGTATAAAGTCTACTGACAATACGGAGGACATTTCGTAGAAAGTGTAAATCAATACAGTAGTAATACTGTCATTTCGTACCAATCGTAAATTCACCATTAACCACACTAATTGAGGGGTTGAAGGCAACAACCTGACGAATCACATTTTATAGAGATGTGACATATCAGGTTGTTGCTTTCAACCACTCAATTGTCGAAAATGTAGCGATACACTTCTAGTAACCCAGTACAAATTACAATGTTATACAACCAACTCCATATATCATGAGCCATATACATTTCATGCATACCGTAACCCATAGTCACAACTCCCGCAATTTCACACGAAATCGTAACCAACTCCATATATATACATTTCATGCATACCGTAAACCCATAGTCACAACGCCCGCAATTTCACACGAAATCGTAAAATTCCCCTCACACCTTTGGGAGCGCCGAGCGCGCACTAACGGCCATCAAACCACCATTACAGAATACATTACCGCCATCGACGTCTTGTTAACGCGATATCCCATGCTAACATGACGTTTCTGCATTGTAGCGGTCATACTGCTCGTATTGGTTATACAGGGTGTCCCACAAAAAATGTACCCATTATCATTTGGCTATAACTTTTTTTATTAACATACGAGTATTAACGTAATTTTTTCACTAGTATGTAGTGGAAAGATGAAAATTTGTAATGCTATAAAAAGAACTTGCCCATAAGATGATGACACACCCGTTTACAACATATGTTCAAAATGGCCGCCACCGCGTTCAATGACTTCACGAATCCGCACTGAGAAATTCCTCACAACTTTCTGGTGTATTGTTGGCAATAACAGGGCTGAGAGTTTCTTGGATTTGCCTTGAAAATTCTGTCTCACGTATCCCCACAAATAAAAGTCTAGCGGGGTAATAGCCGAAAAATAGATAAATAAAAACTAGATGAAACAATATCAATTTTTGTCATTTCTAACTTTTCAGTCAAAGATATTTTACTATAATTCTAATTAATTACATAGAAAAATGATATACCAAAAAATTCTTTCTGCTATACACCAGAGAAAAAAATATGTTAATACTGTATGTTCACACACACAAAAATAAAAGTTATAGCCAAAAGTTATCGCCAGAGTGAAGTGAAGAGGTTTACTTTCTACCTGCTGCTGGAGGTGGTTGAAAATAAAACCAGTATCTTCCGGAACATCGTGTTTCCTGGTGGTCACATTTTTGTGGGACACCCTATACCACGAGTATTCCACAAGTAAATATTTGATGAACGGATCGCGGACTGCGACATCCCGAGGGACGTCGGAGCTCGGCATAGCTAGCTGACTCGGCATAGTCGTGAATAAGTCATTTTCGTTTAGCGGAAATACTAAGCCGTGCCATTCAAATTGGGAGCGGCTAAGCTGACGTGTCTGGTGATAGGTTTTCTCAAAGGTGATTTTTCTATGCGGGTATTTACCTGCGTTACTGTGTCGATACACTAAGCTGATGAGGTTTTCTCATAAATAATAATAATAATAATATCAGGCGTTTTAGTCCGTAGACTGACTGATATCACTGAACGAGTGAGACTTATAACTGCATGCACGATAGATCGACAGGGACATCTAGGCTCCGGTACAATCAAGCTATGAACAGCTACAGTCTAAATTGGCCGAAAGTGAGTTGGTGGAGAGACCGGAGTACCCGGAGAAACCCACCGCATGTGGGCAGGATTTATTCCATCTTCCATTATGTGAAGGCAGAGGGAAGAAGCCAGCAGAATTCCTACTAAAGCTACCCAGTCCCTAGATGCTCAATTTCGTCACTGAACTAGTGGATGCAATTAGGGGTAAGTTCCTTGCCCAAAAGAATTACAGAAACATTAGCTGCAGTTTCTCATGTTCCTATACACTAAGTACTGGTATAAATTATACTAGTTAGTCTTAGTACTCTATTCGATATTTCTATACTGAATGAATTGAACGATTGCATTGTTGTGTATTTTGTAGGTTTACCTGGCCAAGGAAGTCACATCAACTAAAGAATTTGCAAGTTAGTATTCAACTGATTTGATGTTAGTAGATTAGTTTATGTCTCTGTTTATGAAGATGGAGAAAAGTATGGGGCCCAGCACTGTTCCTTGGGGTATGAGATAATGAGATTACATCGGTTGTTTTTGAGTGACTGTGTACCGTTGACCATCACAAAAAAAGTCATCCTGTTTGCGGTTAGTGAGGAAAGTGGTTGTACTCAGATCCAAATATCTCAGATAAAAATTTTATGCTGCATTGCTGCTCCAAATTTGTTCAATTCCCGCCCTTCTGATATGTGTTGCTGTGAAAGTCAGGATGAATTTGAACCGCTCAATCAGAACTCGTCTTTTTAGGTTTGCATGGTTTCGCATATAATTGACTATATTACTGGTATTTAGTATTTGTTTTACATTTTTTTCCATGTACAGTACATTTTTGTATTTAATCTTAGATATCTTGCATATGGACAAATCGGGAAACACTTTTAACAAATTAATAAATTATAGGTGTGAATTATCTAAAGAGTCACAAACTTGCGCAATCATTCTGTTACGAATAGACCAATTTATAATGACATGCAAATGAATATGCACATACTCAGCTTGTGTAGGCAACTATTTACTATATACAGCAATATTTGTAAACAATGGCCTGAATTCATCTACCTTTAAAAAAATTGTCAATGTTTCTGATGATGAAATATAAATGTGTTTTCAGTAAAGGTTTTGGAGAAGCGCCACATGATCCGAGAGAAGAAACAGAAGTATGTGATGAGAGAGAAAGAGGTGATGGCGAAGCTGGTCGGGCATCCGTTCTTCATTCAGATGTACTACACATTCCAGGACACTGATAGGCTCTGTATCCTTTACAATGATAGTTATGGATATATGGGTGGGGGGAAGAGGGGGGGGGGCTGAAAATGAGGTGATGGTCTTGAAAGTAGAGTTGAGCGTTCCCGACCCGAACCCGAGAACCGACCCGACGTCAGGGTCGGTTCGGTTATCATTGATGACCGGATATCATTGCTGTCAGTAGTCAACAATAAGTAGATACTATTATTACTTTACTAGTATTAAGTATTTGTATTGTTAAAAAATATGTTACAAAGTTCCTGAACCGAGTCAGATTTTGTGCTGAACTACGCGAAGCGCGGTGAGCTGCTCGATTACCTTCACAAACTGTCGTCGTTTGACGAGAACTGTACACGATTCTACGCGTCCGAGATCATCATTGCTCTCGAACACCTCAGGTTTAGTTTTATAATATTTTATTTCATAATCTTTATCAATAGGGATTGGACAGGAGTGCCAAGCACACACATTTGCCCTTTCCAACGCAAACATATAATAAAACAGAATATATATATTCAAGATGGCAGCACAACTGAGCGTGGCCGAGTTGGTTGAGTGTGGACACTGGACACACACACGATGGGAGGCATGCGGGACATGGTACACTGTCAGCACCCACTCACCTAGAGGAAGTGCTCACAGACACTCCACGCCACAACAATATCATGAGATACGGTGGACCGGTGGTGTAGTGTGAGTGTTGTATACATGTGATGCCCGACGCATGACCCCCAAATGCGTGGGTAGCCACACCCAACGGATCCAGCCATGCTCCACACACTCCACACAGTGTAATCCAATTATTATCTCCGTTATAATACGTAGGCTACATACATTCAGTTTACAATACATGTACGTTTGTTGCATCTATATAAATATTTCAGCTATATGCCTGGCCAAGAAAATTTTTGAGTAGGGATTATTTGTACGATGTACATGCATGAGATCACGTGAGCAATAAAAAATCATTTTCGGCCAATTTAGACTAGCTGTTCATAGCTTGATTGTGCCGGGGCCTATATGTCCCTATCGATCTATCAAGTCTCACTCGTTGAGTGATCGCAGTCAGTCTACTGACTAAAACGTCTATTATTTATTATTCTAATTATAGCATTGTTATGTAAATGATTTCAGGTCTTTAGGCATCATCCATCGAGACATGAAACCAGAGAATGTCCTGCTCAACAGTGAGATGCATATACAGATCACAGACTTTGGCTCAGCTAAGATTGTGGCAGTGGACGCCGAGCAGGATCGTTAGTCAAGTACAATTGTATTACAAATTATGAAAACTTGGTAATTTTATTTAAAAAACAAAACCTGCCAACAATGTCCTCTAATGTAGGTCTATTGTATTAATTTGTTGGGGTATTTTTTTTACTATATATATCTTTCTGTGACATTGGAAATTGTACTTCAAGAAAAGCAATTAAAACCAAAATGCATATATCTCCTAATTATATGGATTCCATACATGAGCAATCCCCGCTCTTTTAATGGTGACATTTATATGCCGCATTTTAGGACCGCACGATCCACCAAATCATAGATGTGCGAAGGAAGATGTAGCCAAAGCATCGACCGTACATTGAACGAGCCCTTAACATTCTATACAGTGAACCCTCGCTAAATTATAGTATTTATATGCACAGCGTTACCTCCCGACCAATACACAACCCCTGTGTATGACCAATTTTACAGGATTTGTAAACTGAGGCTAGGAAAGATATTCTTACCTGGAACATCGGGGTCGAGTCCGCAACCTGTGGATTACAAATCCTAGGCTATATCAACTGAGCCATCCTCTCACTTTATACACATTGATCACTAACTCAACACATGTAATTGTCCCACAGTGAATCTGACCCCTACCGCGCCAAATCATACGTGTGCACTGCTCAATACGTCACCCCTGAGATGTGTCAAATCTACTCCACGACCATGAGCCATCCCTGCCTTTATACTGTACACATTGTTCATTGGAGGCAGTGGCTCAGTGGTAGAGTGCTCACTTACAGTGCTGGGGGTCCAGGGTTCAAGCCTGGGCCGCAGCAAATGTTTGTGTCATTTTCCCTGTATTTCTCTTGAACGTACCCCCAATTACCTCCACTAGTTCAGTGACTAAATTGAGCATCTAGGGACTGCGTAGTTTTTGTAAGAATTCTGCTGGCTTCTTCCCTCTGCCTTCGCGTAATGGAAGATGGAATAAAACCTGCCCACATCCAGTGGTTTCCTCAGGGTACTCCGGTTTCTCCACCAACTCACTTTCGGCCAATTTAGACTGTACATAGCTGTTCATAGCTTGATTGTGCCGTGGCCTATATGTCGCTGTCGATCTATCGTGCATGCCGTTATAAGTCTCACTCGTTGAGTGATCGCAGTCAGTTTACTGACTAAAACGCCTGATATTTTATTATACATTGATCATTCACTAGCTCGATGTACAGTACTGTATGTGATTATCCCACAGCAAGTGAGTCTGACCCCTACCGCACCAAATCATTCGTGGGCACTGCCCAATACGTCACCCCTGAGGTGCTAGGCAACAAGAGATCATACTTCAGGTATGTTAGTTCATTATGTAGTTCATTATCTAGTTCATTATGTAGTTCATTTTCTAGTTCATTATCTAGTTCACTATCTAGTTCATTATCTAGTTCATTATCTAGTTCACTATCTAGTTCATTATCTAGTTTATTGTCTAGTTCATTATCTAGTTCATTGTCTAGTTCATTATCTAGTTAATTATCTTGTTCATTATCTAGTTCATTATCGAGATCATTGTCTAGTTCAGTATCTAGTTCATTATCTAGTTCATTATCTAGTTCATTATCTAGTTCATTGTCTAGTTCATTATCTAGTTCATTATCTTGTTCATTATCTAGTTCATTGTCTAGTTCATTATCTAGTTCATTATCTAGTTCATTATCTAGTTCATTGTCTAGTTCATTTTCTAGTTCGTTATCTAGCTCGTTATCTAGCTCATTATCTAGTTCATTATCTAGTTCATTATCTAGTTCATTATCTAGTTCATTATCTAGTTCATTATCTAGTTCATTATCTACTTCATTATCTACTTCATTATCTAGTTCATTATCTAGTTCATTATCTAGTTCATTATCTAGTTCATTATCTAGTTCATTTTCTAGTTCATTATCTATTTAAGTATCTAGTTCAGTGTCTAGTTCAGTGTCTAGTTCAGTGTCTAGTTCATTATCTAGTTCATTATCTAGTTCATTAT
>WNLI01153670.1:0-15352 GCA_025802215.1 Wirenia argentea
TTTGCCGGCGTCACGTGATATTGGCCCAGTGATACCTTGCCATAGTACCTTGCCATCCTAGGGAAAGAATATTCGCATACGGTATACCATACGTATCGTGGTCATATTTAAATTAAGCTACTGTTGTAATATACATCGAAGTATTGTATATTGCATAATAATCACGATTTGATTACATAATATGATTCCAATAATGGTGTGTATATTGGACATAATGTGTGATGACCAATTTATACAACTGAACTAGGTTAATGCTGTTATGTTTAATTTTGATATGCATGAATTCATTATAGAATGACAAGTTTCACAAAATTATTAAATACATTTTCTGGAGTGTGTGTGTTTTTGTAAGCTGCTATCAGTAAACAAAAACCAATATTTATTATTTATCTTCAATGGGTCAGTATTTTTTATTACCGTGCACAATTTTTTTTTAAATATTGTTTCACACAATAACTGAATATTCAATTATACAAAAACGTTATCACTCATTATTGAGTTATGTACAATTTTACAGTATGGCACATGAATTCAATATGGCGTCAACTTTCAATGTAATAGAGAAGTCAAGTTGCCCTCCTGCGAACATACACAATATTGTACACATTAGTATAACCACAAAAATGACGGAACTAAATCAAAATAATGAAATAACTAAAAATGACGAAAAGTGAAAAATATAATAGAAAAATATTTTATGGAACTGAGCTAGCTATTACTTACTGGCCTTTCGAGAATATGTGAAATTGAAGCTGACGTTTTAACTTCGAACTGAGATCTATAACAGACACACATTGAAGTGTGTATCAATTTGTTATGGAAAAGCAACCAGCATTGATTTCATGTAGTTAATTAAATTGCAAATAAATGATGTTCCAGAATAAGAAACACGTTGTATGTCCATTATATTATGGCGAGTATGGTCACGTATATAGACTAACCAGTACACGTGGTATTATCTGCGATTGCGACAAGATGCACTTACGAGTATGGTCGTCGTATTAAATAATTATTATTTATGGTACTGCGACAATGGTCCATCATAGTACTTATTTACAGCGATTATTGCCCAAACCAATCATTATGGGTATTAAATTAATGTGACCATACATTGCGTGCAAGTTTATGTATGGTTTCATTCACGAGGTTTGATAAATGACACAATGTCCAAACTATGCCCAAACCTGTTCTTGGTCACAGTTCGCACAACCACTTGGATATGACAGTGGTGTGGTATTGATGGGCGGTGTTACATGCATGGATTAACGTTATCAATACTACTTGTCCATTGTAGGGTTGGGGAGCACCGAGCACTATTGTAGGAATACAAAAGAGTTTGTTATTTGGTAACTGCTATTACACGTGTACGTAATTTGATATTACGAGTACAACTACTGGGGAATTTGCTAATATGCTGTTAGCTTTTAGACTCTTTTCATTTCGTGGTCTCAAATTCTCAATTTGATGTGTTTTATGGCTAGAAGAGTCTTTTCATAAAACAATCGTGTACACTACTGTATTTGAATGTATAATGTCTATACACAGTATTTCGATTAAGGCATGTTCAAAAAAATTTGTTAGGCTATATATCAAATTATTATACATCAATGTATCGTTATGATTGATTTGTATATAATATCAGATGACAAGACATGTTTTGTGTATATCGAAACTATAATACTACGTCGAGGTTCATTTAAAGTTCATTTAAAGTTGAGTCAACGTTTAAATATATAACGTTTTTCTTCTATAGAATTGTTACAATGAGTTATTGGGTATGTTGTAAAAAGTTATCAACTATGCATCTATGTAATTGTATGCATGTAATGTCGCATGTAATATTCGCTTAGTGAACTTTATGTGAATTATTGACATATGATTAACGTAGATGACTGTCATGCATGAGCTAGTATCCATGATGGTGATACATTATCATACATAATTTATATATACTGACTATAACATCGCGTATATATCTAATCTATGCTATGGTTTGATGGGGAAAGTATAGCCTCAGGCTTAAGTGGTTTCATACCGTATTGTCAATGCATTACAGTTATACTTGCAATGAAGTCGCAGTATTTTAGAATTAATTTATGTAAACTATTTATAATATGCCCTAAGGTACAAGTAGATGTATATTATTTTGAAAATATCACGACGTCCTGAGTACATGAGTCACACGACAAAAACCTAGAATGTACATCGCAATATCACGAAATATGAAAAATAATCTATTACACTCGCATGAGGTAATCGTAAAGAAATTTCTATTGAATTATGTAAAGCAAACATATCCAGTTATTTTGTATACAATGCACTGAATAATTCGAATGACATTAATAACAAATGAAACAGAATAATTAAACCATAAGCTAGAGTATGGTTACTTATGTATTATATGACACCTACATAATGGTCAGTAACGAAGTATTATATAAATCTATACGTATATGTGTATATACGTACATGAGTTTGTATATGGACACTTCGGGGTTTTTGTTTTTTTACATCATATTCATGTCAGTTATATCGTACGACGATGATATGTTTCATGTGTGTAGTCCCACGAAGCTAATTCCACATTAAACTACTCTAAGAACTTAACAGTTACTCAATATTTACTGTAGATTGTAATAGACATGTGCATATTACTGTACATATACCGAATATGCTGTTGGTATAAATTTCATACTTCATTTAACAATATATTTTATGGATTCGAATTTTAACAAAAGTACCAAATCGTCATCTTACAGCTACAATAAATATTAAAATAATGTAATATCACACAGAATGTATACTGTAAGATGACAATTTTGTACTAACACGATGCACTAAAAAATGTAGGATCGGTGGATATCAAAAAGCAACATTGATCATGCTGTAACAGATTTCAAGTAATTGCAAGACTTTACAGTATACAATCGATTGGGATTGGATATTATTTGACATCGGTTATATATTCTGCCCTACTTTGACAAAAGGAAGTAAGTAACAAATAGTTACTTGTTACTTACTTCCTTTTGTCAAAGTAGGGCAGTATTCCTTGGCGATCACTATTCGATACTAAACATATTACAATAATTTAATAAAACATAATTATATCCCGTAAGCAAAACAAACGCTATATAATATACAGAATATATACAAAAAATGAACAGATGAAACAGTGGTATATGACAGAGAATAATGAATTCAAACAGACATGAACAATAGTATGTACACATGAACATAATATTTACAAAATATAAACATAAAATAGTGTATATATAGTATAAGTAATACATAATAATATATAATAAACTATAAACATCAGAATTCCTGACAATAACTTCGATATGTCACGCGATAATAATACCTCTTTAGTGTTGGTCTGTAAAAATAAATATATAAAACAAGAATAGGTACATTGAAGCACTGTCTGTTATGTTATTATTTTGAATGTATATTTATTTTGAAGTGAAATTTGGTGAATTAAGTAAATGTGTAAAATACTACGAATGCCATCCGCGGTATTGTGGGATTATATTGACATTACATGGTATTAAATGACTGGCGAACATTATGAACATTAATTTACGATTGTGAATGTGGTATAAGATACTTTTAATGGTAGCAATATACTCCCTGAGGTAGAGACTTAACTTGATGGTAACGTGTGGTAATGATACGATATGGCGACGTGAATGGCAGAAGAGGCGATATATTGCGTAGAAAAAATGCGAGTATATTACTGTTTATGTAAATAGAGGTGGTATTAGTGGTACTATGTCACACCGTTAATCAATCTACTCCGTTACTAGCATGTTCGCTTAGTGCCGCTGATGGAATAGGATGTAATGCTTCTTCGCATTTTCCATGTTTGCCCCGGGCGTCTGCGCAAATAGTCGTATATAATTTAGCTTTCCTCATATGGTGCCGTAATGTATATGAGATTTTGTCTTTGTGTTTTGGTAGTTTGGTAATAGTCGGAAACCATAAAACGCATTAACTACCCGAGCGCCATCATTTGGTATTAGTAGTTCTCTTGTCGTATTGGTGTGCTTTCTGTCGCACAGAGTGTATCCCCTAAATTGTGTGAGGGTGAGAATTGGCATTATGTGTGGTATTAGTTTTATGAAGAAAATGAATGCTAGGTGATTGATATACTATAATCAATTCATGCAATTGTATTAATAACAGTCTACTGACGGCTTGAATATCATACGGTGTAACTACATCCTATCATAAACCTTAATATTGCTAGAAGTGAACGTCCCCTGTTCTTACAGTATTATGCACAGTTAAAATAGTTAGAACTTACACGTATGTATTAAAGGTGTATAATATGGGACCAATATTTTTCCACATTATTGCTATCCAATATCCATCAACTGTACTGTGTATTATATAGTGCATATATGTCAAGGATGCTAAACTTCGGTGACTAAGGGTGCATCAATAGGATGTACTGTATTTCCTGTTGACCGTTGCTTAACATTATTATAGCACAATTATATCTGTAGGTGACCATAATTGATTATCAATGTTGTATAGACATATACCTTTTTACTTAACATCTTCGTGTTGTAACTGAAGTCTAGACTACTTACTCAAATAAAGATACCAGTATCACCGACTAGTCATGTACCTCCTAACTGAATAAATCAACACTCTCTCCCCTACCCCACAGAATGGTCACACCCCCATCTACTCTAATAGAATACCCTCTACTCTAATGACACGCTTCCCCGTTAGGTATTATGTTGCCTAATGGTATATGCTTTAGCACATTAAATCAATATAGCAAAATTGGTGTACCACACGGGTATAAATAATTGACATCTCCCAACTGTACATGTCAGTAATTCACCATAATTGAGCATTACCTACCACCATCGCTGACGCAATAACCTACCAAAATCAATACCGTCATTACTGCCATTGTTGTTACTCCATATCTCCGCACTTTGTTTTATTACATTCACTAATTGAGTCAAAATGGAAAATTGAAAATTTTAAATAACATGTCATTAAATCGTAATAACTACGTCTTGTTGTGTTTTTCTACAGCACGTACTGTATACGTAAATAACGTAGTCAATATTTTATTGTGCGATATGAGCATATTGTTATATTTTCTGAAAGTAAAGTATAATTTCGCAGTCACTTTTTGAGTGTTCGTTAACATTTCTAAATCCTAATGTATATTACAGTATATGATTTGTATAATACATTTTTACTTGTCAATTTATGGTAAGGTCCACTATTACCGCACGTCGCTTAGCTGGTATTTCATTAGGCTACATGCTGTAAATATAATGTACTACAGTACTGTATATTGTAAACTGTCACCATTTACATAATATTGACGTAATATTGTTGATTACATTTATCCAATTTATATTACTATACCTCTCCTATAATATGATCGCTATTTTTATCTAATGTGTTATTAATATTTATGATAACATTACTAATATGCATTGCAATAATTTATATACTTAATAATTATTTTGCAATTTATGAACTCCACAGTGCATTACATGTAATTACTGCATGATCATATAATATATTGATGTGTACTGCACTCCTAGAGGCCATGTCAAATATACTTGTAGTGAATAACTAGTGTATTAACAAAATAATGTAAACAGTATTTTATATGGGCCTATAAAATACATACACAACATGATAAACAGAGGACGTTCAATAATAGCGTGGCAACTACAGGAATTAGTTTTTACCTATCACAAAAACAATTCAATGGTTTACTAATTATATAGTAGTGTGAAATTGGGAGTTATATTACA
Organism: Wirenia argentea; assembly: GCA_025802215.1. Classification (NCBI taxonomy): domain Eukaryota; kingdom Metazoa; phylum Mollusca; class Solenogastres; order Pholidoskepia; family Gymnomeniidae; genus Wirenia; species Wirenia argentea. The sequence goes on from WNLI01153670.1 coordinate 5,796, forward strand.
ATTTTAAGCAAACTTAATAATGGGATAATTGTTATTCAGTTTTCCTGTATATCGACGTTAGCATGCAGAATGCAGATAACGTATTTAATAAACTTAGTGCCAATGATTTTTTTCTTGTATTTTCTGCTTTATTATACAATAGGTTCCATCCTGATTGATATTGAACATTGGTATCATGGTAGGCTATGTAAAGAAGAATATGAAATAATGGCAATTCCAATGACCTATAGAAAAGCTTAGACACAACTAATAAAAACACGACAACGGTTATTAAACAATTCAGCAAAGCAGCAACAATTTACACTTATGATAAATGAGGTAGATTAACATCAGTCTAACGTATCACTTACGATACGTTTTTTATTGTACATATTTCAAAATAATTATACGAGTATATTCAATCTGAATAAAATACCACTATACACTAAATATAACACTATTAACTTATCCGGACTCCGCATTACATTTTATTTTTGTTTTATATACGTGCTTGTGGAAAAACTGTTGTTAGCAATCGCAATGGTATATGGTAATGGTAAGGTATACGGTCTCTACCTCACGTTACACGAAAGCGACGTATATCATTTGTCAATAGAGACCTAGATGTAAAATTAGCAGCTTCCATTCGCATGAAGTTGGCGATATATAGAGCATTGCGGTGGAACTGACAAAACAACAAATCAACAGCGCCGTACACATTCAATTAATAGTCATCCTTCCAATTCCGTAAAAAATCTGCGATATATAAAGTATTGCGGCGGAACCGGTATCAATCGATATGCAGCTTTCGTTAACAGTTTCCGATATATCCAGCACTGTCGTGGCACTGACAACAAATCGACAACGCAGTACAGTACATATTCGATCGATAGTAGGCTTCCGTAAAACTCTGCGATGTATTCAGCACTGCGGCGGAACCGACAACAAATCAACAGCGCTGTATGCATTCAATCGATAGTCAGCTGCGGTTAAAAGCCTGCGATAATCCGGCACTGCGGCGGAACCGGTATCAATCGATAGGCAGCTTCCAGCTCAAGTTTGCGATTATATAAATCAAGCACTGCGGTGGAACGATTATTTTCAAATCGACAACGCCGTACGCCATCGATCTATGATGTTATTTATCGGATCTCGTGTACTAGATTGATAGCAAACTTTGCTAACAGAAGCTGGTGCTCTAGAAACGGGTTTTATTTCAGGTGAATTCAGAAGAACATTCACTACGTTAACAAGTCCTGTGCCGTATCGTTTATATCAACACATTAAATTTGTTTTGTTTTGTTTTGTCTACAGTTAAAGATAATAAAATTATATATAACAAATGAAATGTACAACCCATAGCATAACTTACAGAGGTAGGATATAATATTATTTAAGTTATTTATATGACATTTTTGACAGTAACTAGCCGAAAAATAAGCGATCAAGACACGGTATACAATATATTATTCAAAACGGTTGTAAGGAATAACTAATAATTACACAGACAGCATAGACTTTAACATTATAATATGACACTATAATATATTTTTTCATTAACAAAATCAAGCATATTATTAACACATAGCACAAATATACTGGGGGAGGGTGTAACGTTTATAGAGTATGTTAAAAACTCACAAGTTTCGCCCTATGAAAAAAAAATAGCGCTAACGTCCTGTTACGACCACTGTAGCACTAGCAATAATATATAATTAACAATTTGTAATGTATCCGTGGTGTTCTAAGATATATATACCTATTATGGTGTAAACTACTGGCTATGCAATATTTACGGTGTGAACTTTTAAATAGACGACACATTATTGGATGCATGTGTTTTTCGTATTATTAGCACTATAATTTTCGTCCTATAATACATATTATATAATATGATAATATCCATAGTACTAAGTTCCTAACACATATAATTATATAGACTATGAAACATACTTGAATATGACTGTAAATGTTAAGAAGACTTAATATTATTATTATTTATTACTCTATGGTGCAGACAAATGAAAACAATAGACGACACCATATGTGCAACATGTATAAACTATAATCCAGATATTATTGCTTGAAAATACATTTATAGTGTATACTATGATATCTACATATACACACTGCAACTATATAGTGCACGTAGAACATAATGTTGTCTACCGAGGATCAGAAGATTGTGAGTGCCAATGTTTTTAGTGGAAAAGACTTAGTATAAGACTGTCTAATAGGTAATCAACAGTAAATGATAATTGGCATTTAATCCACAATTTACAAGCGTACGAAATGATACACATATAGAAAATGTAAATAAATTGTCATTCTGATTACATATTATATTGAGCATAACAGATTATAACTTAAGGCGTGATATATTCCTGCACATAAACACAAGTCAATCCAGCAGTCCCAGAGTCAGATTATTCACTTATCTGAGTAATTTGTCTGAAGGTGGGAAATGTCACATTGTCGGTGTTTATCTGCGGAAATGTATATGAAACCTTAACGTGTATAAAGTTTACTGGCGTCATATGAATAAACAACTAATATACATTTGATATAAAATGACAATTTCGAAACGATTAGCTTTGTATACTGTATATCTGTATGTTGTTCATTATACGTTGTCAAAATTACTGTGTATATATTATGCAAAGCGATTCTAATTTGTTTTTATATCGTAGGAAAGATGAATAATTTTCCCATCAGACTAGTTTGAGGTTTGAACAAATAAGTTCCAAATAAAAAGTTGCCACCATTTACACAAACATGAATTTTCCCGATATGATGTGATGATTATGTAAATGCCGATATCGGGTACCGGGTGTGGATATTTAAATTTTAGATTATATATTACGTAAAAAAACATTCAGCCTTCACATTGTGTAAAATTGTGATCTCGCGAGAATTACATATGTTAATGAAACGTTTAAGTAACGGTAACGAGAAGTATGTCATAACCAAAAGGTGTATGTACCATAAACTGCAACAACTTTTTTTATTCGAAAGTGCTCTGTAGAATTTCCCACATTGTCAAAGAGAATTTTTTTCTCTTTCCAACTATATAACGCAAGTTATGATCGCTTGAAAAATTCCGATATTACGCGTATGAACTATGAAGTGTAATTTTGACAACAGTATAATGAAAAAAATACGGATATATAAGGGTTTGTTTTACATATACACAGACGCGCGTGTCCTTGTCGATATACATAATTTTAAGTTGAAAAATATTGACAGTAATTGTATTTTATGTGGAAATATTTACTTTCACAAAATTTACATATAAATCTCGAATTGTGGTCATAACAACGAATGGAATAATTATCATAAACTGCTGCCTTTATACTGAGATATCATATGTACTGTATGACCAATGTTGTAATTTTACACGGAAAATAGAGGTATATAGAAATGTAAGTCATTGTCGAGTTATGCGTCTAAAGTTTGAACAGTTAAACTTTCATATCAGGAAATGATTTTTCAATTGTTGCACAAAAACACCTCGAACGAAAAAAATATAAGATGACGTCTAGATCAAACTGTTACACAGTTTCCAATGTGTGCTATTAGTGATGTACGTGTACATGGATGTTCGGTATGTACATTCATTTAAATTATTCAGTGTGGAATTTTTTGACAGAAAACAATTTCTAGGTATATGCCGAATAAATATACCTAATAAAAAATATAACATACCCCAATACGAGTGAGTTAATCCGAGTCATAGCTGCACGATGTTCTCGCAGAGAGATTGAGACAATCTTCGTTCTTTACTGTTTTATTTGTGGTGGTTTATTGTTTTTATACCAACGTTTGTTTAGAAAACTGCGTCCTCGTTCGTTATAATCAACAAGTTTTCAATCGTTTATATATTATAGTCAAATCACATAGCACTACTTTCAACACAATTATAAAATATATTGATTTCTTTAAACTGTTCGGTAGCAACCATTATGTCAGTCAATGAACAAATGAACAATAAAGTTTAACAACGACAAAACGAGCAATATAATTCCTGAGGTGAAGTCTGCGCACTCAGCGACAGAGAATGTCCTGTCAGTTATTACTGTACAGCGAGTACTTTAGTTTTGCAGTCTCCGTCTTGAGCTGCGAAAGTTCCAGACGCAAACGAATGTTCTCCTGTTCTAAAATCGCCGCTCTGATCGCGATCTCGTCTTCCTTCGCACGTCGGGTATCGCGCGAACGTTTCGCCGCTTCGTTATTCTTCCGTCGCCGTTCCCAGTATGCTCCGTCCTTTTGCTCGTCCGGTAGCGAGCGCGGACGACGTCGCGCCATTGAGCTAGTGGTTGTCACACCACTCGAGTTCATGCCGGTGCCTGAAAAATGCCGCACAGAGTCGGGACTTGTTGACTGTCCGTGGTTCATAGCCACCCCGGTATTCTCCGGCGATAATGCTGGCGGCGAGATCGGGCATTGCGCCGTGAACAGACCTAAACTACCAAGACCGCGGTAACGCTTCTGCGCTTCAAGATTTTGAATCTTTTTCAATTGGGTTTTATACATGTCCAACAGTTCGCCGGTGGTTTTATTGATGTTGACCAACGCGTTAGGATTCATGTTTTGGAAACCGGCCGCGAATCCCGGTAAACCGAAGTAATTCATCGGGAATTGCATGGCGGTTTCTTGAGCTAACGACGGATTTATGGGAACTTGAGCGTTATCGTCCGTGTTAAGGCCACCATTGGTGATCCTCTGTTCACATAAGGCAGTCATGGGTGGCAGTCTGCCAGTTGCGTTCGCCGACACGGGTGACGAGCTAACAGCCGACATACTACTCTCGTGAGGTAGACACGTTGAGTTATTGTAAACGCGCGAAGATTTGGACTTTGCGTTGCTGTGAAGGTTATCTTCCGTCTCTTTGACGCTGTGATTGTATGGCGATGACGACGACGCTGACGACGACTCACTGTCGACATCTATACGAGTATATAGTGCCGGTGGCGAACCGTACTGTGAGGTATGAATGTTAGAGGTAGGACTTGGCGAGGTAGAATCAACGCTTTGAGTCACATTCGTCATCATCGGCCGCAACGAAACCGGCGGATCGTCGGATACATGTCTTCGTATCGAGAAGTCTATCGGCGCATCCTCGGAATGAGAATCGTCTTCCGAACCGTCACTATCGATTCGAACACCGTTCGTGTACGCTTCACTTCGGTATAATATCGGACTCATTGGTTCTTGTTTTACTTTCTCCTTGTAGTATGAAGCATTCTGAGCCATTGCCTGCATGGGTTCAGTTTTGGGGGTGCAGGGTCACGGGATGCCCTTCAGTCATCTGAGGTTAGCGGATCAGTGAAATGTGACCGCTGTGGTTAGTCGTAGTCTCTCGTGCGTGTCGCCCGCCGTCTCTGTAACGATACACAAACGCTATAATATAACTATTCGACAACACCGCGTATATTGAATAAGTACAATTGAATATACCGCACTCAAGTAACAAACTGATGCTTGGGGCATGAGTGATGCGCTATATATGTAATTATATGGACAATTATACACGCTCGTATTAAGACCAATAAAATCACCGCACATTTCACAAACACATCGCCATACATCATTGATTTAAAAAATTTGAATAAGTAACCATAAGGCGGGTTATATACATTTCAATCAAAACGGTATTTATTAGTGGGTAAAAAGGACGTGTGTAGTTTATGATTAAACAGGTGCACATGGATTATAACAGACATTACAGAAATTATATTTAAATAACTACTACAAATAGATTCAGAAAAAAATATATTGTTAAATAAAGCAAGCTGTATAATACCCATTCTATTTTCAGACTGTATGTTCAGACCGTATTTTGTTAAAAAGTATCACATCGCATACACGCCACATACTTTTTTGTTTTTAATTTTTCTGCACCCAATTGTCTTAGTATAATATATGGCGTTCTATGTGTGACATCCGCCACGTTAAAGTACGTATATTATTTGGCACCTTTGTCTTTACAGACAATAGTTAGTTATTTGCGCATTGAAAATCTTATTCCATAATTTGTTTTAACAGTTTAACACAATTCAAATATTTTAATTTGTATATATATGTACCTATATTTAAATAATACGAAATATTAATGTATATTAGTATAACGTCGTATGATAGTTATAACAATGATCGGGTCACATAAAGGCAATATAAATGTGCGATAATATAATAGAATGCAGGTGATTCGTAATCACACGGATGTGAATCTGCTTTGACAGATTATGACAATTATAAAGGTTGTAATACTGACCATGTTCAACTTGAACTTATTGTTGATTTGTATGATATTTGGTGTAAACAAGTGTGTGATAATAGGCGTTTATGACGTCTAATATTGTTTTAATCGAATAATGTTATATATTAAACGTGCGTCTAATATGGTGTATGAGGGCCTATTAAACATATAGTAGACGTTTACAAATGGTTGATATACACATATATTTTGTTGAAAAAGTAATTTTCATCATTTCAGTGTGTAGTAGAGGCGTCTACAAATGGTTACAGCCACTGGGATTATTGTTTTTAGGTGTACATACGTTGTTTCAACGTAAAATCAACGTATAGTATTACATCTCACCAAAGCCAGTCTAATGATGCGATTTCGATGGGTATATTTTGTCTATATGATATGGATATACACATAATATAATTTCATCCAAAGATTATGTATCACCACGTAACGAATATGTATCGCGTAACGACACATGGTACATATGCTATGGGTATCGACTATCGACGTGTTTTTGACGTCGTGTCCTCAAACGTGTCGCAATTAGTCAGTATCTAATGACACGCTGGCAGCCCAACAACAGTTATATATAACGATAGTAACTAGTTCTGTAATGGTTATGTCACAGTGGTGTCAGAAGTGGTACCGTGTAACATCGGGACAGGTATTGATTACGCGTTCAAGGTACGCTAGTGAAACGGGCTAGTTCAGGTGGTGTGATGGTTATCTGGTCATTGATCGTGGGTGGTATACTGGGATTGTGGGCTTATAGGCTCGTGAAGTCGTAACAGTTAAACCACCATGTCCATGTTCGAGGAATCAAATAAATACATATCACCAACATACCATACTTCGTATACCCATACGATAAACAATGGTTACATCTAAGAAAAATCAATGTTGGATTGTTTTGATTATCCGTTGAACAAGTATGTACTATGCAATGCGTGATTACTGATTATGCGACAAATGCCGACAATATAAAAATATTATCTTACTCAGATAACAAATGAGTAGCTGGTTATAGTAGCTAAGTTAATTTACTCTAAATCACCGCCAGTGAACCACTCACATAATGACTGTCTATTTTTATATAAGTGTCCAATAAATATTTTGTACCTAGATTGCAAAAAAAGAATAATAATTATACGTGAAAATGAAGCCTGAAAGTAGCTGCAGAGTTATCGTTTTGTTTAAACAACGTTTATATAATACCAAGGAAAATATTACGTACGATAACGTTAATGCGACGTTAGCGCAATATTCCATTGTAACAAACTAACGGTACGTCAAGTTGATCTAATCTAGCGTGGTTATGCATACAAAAGGAATCACCATAACTGCCTATTGGTTATGTCAGGGTTACATAACCACACCGAAGTATTATGCAACTCTCCTCTATTTATATAAACTAATAAACCAGTAATGGATGTAGTTACAGTATATAGATATGACAGAGGATTGCACAACTTTATGTCGTAACCATACACAAAGTAATTTTTTGCTACAGGTTTCTAATAATGGTGGCTTGTCAGTGCCGAGTCAAGCGAAGATGTGCCTAATTGGGCTCGATCGCTGTTTACGAAAGATTCCGTAATATGTAAGATTGAACAGTCTCATTGTTTCTGAGTATAAAGGTAAGAACATTTTCTGAAAAGAGCGAATATTGCATGTGTATGTTGTAGCCCGCGTAATAATGATGGTGTATACTGTACAACAGAGTAGCTTGCAATTCGTCTGAGGAACTTCGACTCCATTAGGACATACACAACAGTGAATACAATTATTTATAACCCATTATTCCGTCCAATAGTTACGTATCACTATCCTACCATTAATATGCCCTACAATATCTATTATGAACGAATTCATCTAGATAGTGAAGATTGCAAAACAGGAACGTCCAAACAACGTCCACTAAATGACGTCGATTTGACGTTGAAATTAGTTAATGGACGTCATAAATATGTTTTGTATACGAAAGTATGTTTGTCGGGCATCTTGTGAGTTGATAGTTTGGATAAAAAGCCACTGGAAGACTAAACATACATGGAAACACATATAAATGGGGAATGTCGTATACTTCTCGTAGATGGTGTGGCACTATGGGCCATGGCTACCATGGACATGCGGTTTGGCTTAATGTCATCATCGTATGGCATTATAATTTATTATACATGCCTAATTCATGAGATTGCCTAATAACACATTACAATAATTCATTATCATCCATGGATACAGGGGCTATTTAGGACGTATGCTGTGATGTATTATTGTCATAGATAAACATATTTCATCACAATTTCGCAAGATTACCAATAAATTATTTGTACTGTTTACACAATGGATGAAATGAATAGAATTATGCGCTCTATAATTATTAAAAGACATGTATTTATAAAATATTGCGATGTAATACTGTGGATAATGATTATGTAGCATATGGTTATGATCGTATTCTATTTCCAAATGAATGCGTAATACTAGCCTTAATTATGTTTTTAAACACAATAACAGTATTCCTGTAACAGAGATGAGACACCAATGACATTGGTCAATATATTCACTGAGTGAATGAATAAATTTAACCAATACCGTATCCACTCAATTTCACGGAAACACGGCGACGTTTATACTACCTACGTCTAATTGACGTTTACGTTTATAATACGTCTAATTGGCGTATTGTACCAGACCGATAGCACTGATCTATATTCAGTATTCGCTACGACACAGAGACGTTTATTTATAACGACTAGAGGGTATTGACTAGAGGCTACGTCTATTTGACATATCGTACAAAATAAATAAATATCGCAATTATAGTACAGTACGTACTACGTAGCCTATTCACGATAGCGCATGTTAACCATCTATTAGACGTAGCGACTACGTCGATTTAACACATTGGCCCACCTAATAAAATAAACATAATATTATATTATAGCAAATAATACTGTAGTCCATATGCGTGTATGACAAAGCTACGTTTATTTTAGTATGTCTATTCAACGTTGTGAATACGACGTATTGTTTGTAGGGACAATAACATTGAGTTAAATTGACAATAATTTATATATAGCCTAATGATCACTTTCTACACTTTGATACATTACACAGTTTGAGAGCATTAGGAGTCAGATTTACGCATGCAAGCTGAAATATTGGGGAAGGATATGTTTTTATGATGCAGGGAGATGGGTAAAGATGGCAGTGAGCGACTGTGAAGGGGGGAGTACGTGGCTAGGTGAAATAGCTAGCATTCGACGGACGGTGGGTCTGGAGGACATGACGGGGTGTTCTTCTAAGAAACAATGGGACAAAC
>WNLI01153781.1:2956-15338 GCA_025802215.1 Wirenia argentea
GGGTGGTGTGATAAGTGAGTGGTGTGTGGTGGGAGGTATTTAACTAACTTTTTACTAATACTGAAACATACCTAACAAGAGCCGCGTCAATGCTGACGCTTGGATCTCGAGTGGGCCTCTGAGCTGGTTCGAGGAGCTTGTCTAAATAGTCCACCTGTATGTGGCAATAGATTGTATGTACATATTTTCATTGAATGAGGTCACAGTTTGAGTTAAACGGTAGGATGACTTTAGCTATCGTTTGCTGTCTAAAAATGGGACACATTTATATTTCGCATGTAGAGAAAAACATTTCTGACTTCCATTAGAATGATAGCATAGGCTACACCACAAAAAAAGTTGCACACTGCTACTCGAGAGTTTTACCGAGTTTTGCTTCTCGAAACATAAAGCTGTCAGCTCACATTGAAAAAGAAACTAAAACTTACTATTATTGTACTGTAGATTGTTGTACAGTATTAGTGTTGTATTAGTGTAAACTATTATACCTGAATCATAGTGACACCACTGTGCAGATTCTACTTTAACAGTCTCAGTAACAATCCTTCGCGTCATCGAACCAATCTTAAGAGATGATATGTAACCAGTCACCTTCCTATTTCCTTGACCTTTGAAGTATCAGTTAACTACCACGGTTAATCATTATCACTAACATAGATGAGTGGAAGTGGAACCACAGACTTTGACCATCAACTTGGTCTTATGTGGTTCACCTACTCTGGAGCCTCTGGCGTCAACGATAAACTGAGGTGCGCGAGGATTAGTGGGTGCGTTGTCGGTGAGTAGGGTTTTTCTCCGTGGAACATGGAAAGTGACACGTTCCAGTTCCGTACAGTGAAACGAGACAAACCTGCGACTCGTCGCGGTATCCTCTCAGTCGTTAGCTCTCTATATGACCCCCTAGGGTTCGTAGCTCCTGTGACTCTTCGCGCGAAGTTACTTCTTCAAGAAATGTGTAAAAGTAATTTGGGTTGGGATAGTAAGCCAGATGATAGCATAGTTAGTCAATGGCATTCCTGGTTAAATGAACTCGATGGATTGTCAGATATCAGTCTCCCTCGATGTTTCAAGGATCCTTCTCATGGCCAGCCACGGCAGATTCAATTACATCATTTTGCAGATGCGTCCGAGTTCGGCTATGGAGCCGTATCTTACCTCAGGTTTAGCGACGATAATGACAATATTCATTGTGCATTTGTAATGGGAAAGTCCCGTTTAGCACCTCTAAAGGCAGTCACAATACCAAGACTTGAACTTTCGGCAGCAGTTGTTGCCGTTAAGCTAGATAGCATAATCAAACAAGAGCTAGATTTACCAATCAACGAGACGTTTTTCTGGACGGATTCCACATCCGTATTACGTTACATCGAAAACCAATCAAGACGCTATAAAACATTTGTTGCCAACCGAATTTCTGTTATTCAAAATGCATCCTCGCCCTTGCAGTGGAGGTATGTGAATACGTCCTCCAATCCAGCAGATTATGCATCAAGGGGACTATCGGCGCGCGATGGCGATAACATAAAAACATGGTTAAATGGCCCAGACTTCTTACGTCACAAAGAGGCCAATTGGCCTAAGCGGCCCTACCTTCCGATACAATCCGTTCCCCATGACCCTGAGGCGAAACGCGACATTACAATTAACGTGATATCTGTAGATAATCCTCTTGACAAACTTCTTGAAAGGTTCTCATCGCTGTATGACTTGCAAAGGGCGGTTGCATGGATACTACGGTATAAGGATTACTGTTGTATGCGTTACCTACATAAAACAGAAGCCTGTAAACGTGGTCCACTGTCGGTCTCTGACATTAAAAACTCAATGGTATCGATCGTTAAGTTTGTCCAACAGGGTTCATTTTCACAAGAGATACATGATTTATCACAGTCGAAGTCAGTGAATGTCCGTAGTCATATCCGAAAGTTATGCCCTATCTTGGTAGATGGTGTGCTTAGAGTTGGTGGTAGGCTGGAACGAGCTTCCATACAATATGGCGCCAAACATCCAGCCATTCTTCCAAACAAGCACCACGTGACGAATCTTCTCGTTAATTACCACCATACTTCTGAAGGTCATTCCGGGTGTCAGCACATCCTTGCATCTTTGAGAACCAGATACTGGGTCATAAATGGACTGTCCGCCATAAAGCGGGTTGTTGGCGCATGCTTTGAATGTAAGCGTCGCAATGCTCCTTTCTCTTCACAGTTTATGTCTCCACTGCCGGAATCTAGACTGACCCCGGACAAACCTCCATTCACTTACGTGGGAGTTGACTTCTTTGGACCGTTCTATGTTAAACAGGGGAGGAGTACTCCAAAGAGATACGGTTGCATATTTACCTGTTTCACAACTCGGGCTGTCCATATAGAGGTAGCTCACTCTCTAGACACTGATTCCTTCATAGCTGCTCTCCACAGATTCATTGCTCGACGTGGAAAGCCCGATATAATATACAGCGATAACGGGACAAACTTTAAGGGTGGCGATAAGCAGTTGAAAGAAGACATTTCTCGTTGGAATCAACAAAGGATAACCAATGATATGTTACAGCGGGAGATCGAATGGCGTTATAACCCACCGGCAGCAAGCCACATGGGTGGCGTGTGGGAACGCCTTATTCGATCTATCCGCAAGACTCTGAAATCTATGGTAAAAGAGCAATTGCTCACTGATGAAGGTTTACGCACCTTTATGACGGAAACTGAGAAAATACTCAATGATCGACCACTAATCCGATCAAGCACCGACGCTGCTGATCGAGAGGCTCTAACGCCGAATCATCTTTTGCTACTGCGCAACAATTCATGTCTACCTTCGGGTGTGTTCGATACCTCAGATATGTATTGTAAACGGTGGTACAGACAAGCGCAGTATATAGCCAACACGTTTTGGAAACGATGGCTTAAGGAATATATTCCTACCCTGCAAGAAAGACAAAAATGGTTAATACCATCAAGAAATATCGACATTAATGATGTGGTACTGGTAGGAGATGAGAATACTCCTCGGGGTAAATGGCCCCTTAGTGTTGTCACTGATGTTTACCCAGATGACAAAGGTCACGTCAGGTCCGTCCAAGTACGCTCCGGAAACGTTCTAAAGGTGAGACCTGTAACAAAAGTATGTCTCTTAGAAAGGTGTTCTGACGACTAAAACACAATGTTCTGTAATTTCTGACGCGTTATACAATTATATCGCTTATTACGCATGTATTTCGTGTTGATTGCGCTATGAATTACGCTCTGCTATTATTAGCTAACTAGTACTTCGTGATAAACTCAAAATATTTACTGCATTTGTACATATTACATTCGTCTTGCTTCAGCCGTTCATACATTGTCTGCTTTAAGTATAGGCCTACAGTTAATCCGTGCATCATAATTTATTTATATTAGCGTATCTAATATTATTTGAAATTAATTTAGAATATAATTAATTTGGGGCCAGTTAATGTATAACTCAGTTAATGTATAACTCCTTTAATGTAAAACTCAGTTAATGTATAACTCCTTTAATGTAGTACTCCTTTAAGTATAACCTTTAATGTATAACTCCTTTAATCTTTAATGTAGTACTCCTTTAAGTATAACCTTTAATGTATAACTCCTTTAATATATTACTCCTTTTAGTAAAGTTGCGCCGTATAATTGTTTCCCGTTTACGACGACGTCATAATATCCTTATCGCCGTCGCCTGGATCCCGTTACCACCACAAGTCTTGTGGCAGTTGACCAGACGGCGGCGGTGAGGTTGTCGTGTTCAGGGCTTACTGGCTCATAGTTGGTGGGTATTTTACAATCATTAAATTATTATCTTGTTATTATTATTATCTTATTATTATTTAGCAATCTTATTATTATTTTGCTATCATTAAATTATTATCTTTACAGCAAACCGCAATAAACGAGTTTGAACTAAAGCCCTGCCTTCGTGGTCTCTACATAGTTTGCAACTGCCAGTGTTATGGATCATCCCAATGCAAGTGTCGACGGTGACCTGGTTAATGGTCTCCGTTCAGGAAAGGCGTGGCACGTCGGGGAAAGTGACGAGCATCCACGTACAAATACCGACGATATAGTGAATTCTCAGGTCATGTCCACAAGCAAAGATCGTGGCGACGATGGAAGTGTCCTGCCGCTCGTGGAAAGTGTGCACCGTCAGGACATGTCCACAAACAAAGATCGTACTCACGAGAGCAGCGGGCCGCGGCTCGTGGAGAGTTTGGATCACCTGAACTTGTCTGCACGCACAGGTCGTAGCGGAGACGGCAGTGGGCTGCCCACCGTGGAGAGTAACTACCAAAGGAATGCATTCTCTGCCAAAGATAACAATACTACCCCACCACATGTCGAGAGTGTAGGTCGACACAGTCCATCTGTTGATAATATCCAGTCCCGAAGTATGGTGTGTCCCGAGGTTCGAGCCGGTGATGTAGACGGCGAAAATCCAAACTACTTAGGGATACCAACGCGTTTGGAGACGAGCTTGGGGACTGACCTGTTGCGCCCCAAATACCCTTCAGGAGACGCGTCTTATTCGCATAAGAGCCGGTCACGAAGTGTGGTGTGTCCGGCGGTTCGAGCCGCCCATCTCAGTGACGTAGGCGGCGATATTCCAGGATATCCCGGAACTACACCGCGTTTGGAACGTGGCGTTTCGCAACCTAACCGCGCTTCACGAGACGCGGATTATTCACCTGGCGACTACCAAGATAAACAATTGAAAACGGACTTACTTACTTTCCCATTAACTGTTCAGAACAATGTCGTGGAATGGCTAAAACAAGATCAATGTAAGTCTTTAGATCAAATAGATGATTTATGTTACTTGATTGAAGATAAGCCTAGGCCTACGGATCGTTTCCCTGAAAACATACGCGCCGGATCGATAAAAGGCAGTGCCAGCTGTAAAAGCGACCGTCGAAGCGTCAGTAGTTCGCGCAGTAGCGTCGTCGCGCTAGCGCAAGCTAAGGCTAAGCAAGCAGTAGCCGAACTTCGCATCAAACAGATGAATGAACAGAGAGAGCTAATGCGCGAAGAAGATAGTCTTAAACTTAAGCAAATTGAACTAAAGAGAGAGCTAATGCGCGAAGAAGATAGTCTTAAATTTAAGCAAATTGAACTAAAACGCAATTTAGACATGCGCGATGCATATAACGAAGAACAGCGTGCCGCATTAGAAGCTAAAGTATTACAAGATGAATTAGAGCGTTTGCATGACGAAAGTGATCGTAATTCGAGTGTTGATTCCGTAAATATGCGACGCCGAAATTTGAGTTCAGGGCAAACACATCCCATAGCACGTAGCAACCTGTTAGGTCCCGCTAATCATAATGACTCTGTAATAACATCCCAGGTTCCCAATGATAGGTGTCTAGCGACAGCGGTGCACGACCGCGTACCCAATGACACACATCTAACTCATGACCACGTGCGTGATGACCCTCCGGTAACTGTCCATGTACACGACAGTTCTTTCGTCCCAGTAAGTAGATGTGAGATACCTAATCCGACTAATAATATGTCGGATCGTCCAATAGATACCAGCCACCGTCAAGAGCTAAGTGTCATAGGACGTAGTCATACGTTCTCGCCTCCCACTCAGCCACAATCACACACACCTCAGCAGCAAGGCACGTTAAATACGACCTTTAGTGTCACTAATGATAGGAATATCCCCCTCGCGAACGCCGATACTTCCGCGAGCGTAAGTGATATATTGCATCAACACAATCTCGCGTTTAGCGAAATGGCAGCTGCGATCAAGCAGGGATTTAATATGCCCAAACCAGATATGATGTATTTTGACGGTGATCCTAAGACGTATCACAAATTTATGCATAACTTTGACAGCAACATAGGTACGTCATGTATAGATGCATGCCTAAAGCTAAGTTATCTGATACAGTACACTGCGGGCGAGGCTAAGGAGTCCATAGAAGATTGCGTTATGCTGGGTCAAGAAGGTTATGTTCAGGCACGAGATATCTTGAAACAAAGATATGGCCAACCTCACATCATAGCCCGTACATTCATTGACGATCTAACCAATGGTCCTCCTATAGATTTTACAGACACATCCGCCCTCCAAAAACTTTCTATGAGTATGAGGAAATGTCAGCTTACATTTTCTAGTATGGGATATTTGTCAGACATTAATAGTAATGAGAACATCCTCAAAATAGCGCGTCGGTTACCCATTAATTTGAAATCCAAGTGGACTGATGTTGCCGCGAACATCGTTTATTCTGATAGAGAACCAACATTTGCTGACTTGTATGCATTTGTTGACAAGGCCGCTAAAGTTGCCAATACGGTATATGGAAGGGATTTAGCGTCTCACCTCCCCAAATCCCCGCAAAACAGCAGTAATTCGTCGACTAATGCGCAACTTCCGCGAGCTAGATACAGCACTCCTAGGTTATGCTACATATGTGGCAATCCTTCTCATATTGCTCGCGACTGTCCAAGGAAGCGTAGTAATCCTCCTCGCGAGTATACAGGGGCCAGTCGCATGCCCACTGGTAATTGGCGCGAGGCTCAGTGGCGTTCAGCGGTTGACAATGTCGCTAGAGTTACTGATGGTCGACGCACCATCCCTGATCAGTATACTGGGGCCAGTAATTCCGGTAGGGGAATACTCGGACGGCAAGACAGACCTCGACAAGAGGCAACTGTTGCTAGTACCGCAGCAAGTACTACAGTTAGGATGGACGACGTTCCGTTAGATATCCCTCGCCAAGGTACGACTACTTGCACTAATGCAAATGTGCCTGATAGTTTAGATGAAAGTATCGAGACCAACGTACACTGCGCGTCATCTATTTCAAGTGGTAGTATGTCTAAGGTATGTTTGAGGGTAGTGCCCGTGATGGTAAAGGGCAATGACGGCATATCCATATGCACGTATGCGCTGTTGGATGACTGTTCAGACGTATCGTTATGTAGTAAAGCCCTCTTGGATATGTTGGGCGTATCAGGCGTAGAAAAAACATATAACGTTACAACGGTTACAGGTGATTCTGTCCCGATGAATGGGGAAGAAGTGAGCTTGTCTCTGGGCGCTATGGATAGTTCAGAAACAGTTGATATTGATCGCGTTATTGCAGTTGAAAAGCTTCCGATATCAGGTAGTTCGATTCCTAAGAATTCCGATCTTACAAAATGGAGTCACTTGGCTGATTTGAGCCTTCCTGAATTTGACAATGGGGAAATATTAGTGTTGATAGGCAGTGACGTTCCGGAGGTGTTTTGGACGCTGGATGAGAGACGGGGTAAAAGGAAGGAACCGTATGCGTCCCGTTCGGTTCTGGGGTGGTCGATAATCGGTCCTGTCAACACTTATAACGCGAATAAGTTTCACGTAAATTACTTACATCATGAAAATGAAATCTTATCACAGCAAGTGGAACAATTCTGGAAGCGAGACTTTAACGATTACTTGACACCTAATGTTGCAATGTCCGTTGAAGACAAGACTGCCCTTGACATAATGGAGAATAGTGTTGTAAAAAGAGACGGACACTATGAGATAGGACTGCCGTGGCGGTATACCCTTCCTGATCTCCCCGACAATAGGCCACTCGCTGAGGCGAGAATACGTAGTCTAAAGCGTAGGCTACACAACGATCCCGAAATGTGTACTAAATATCGAGACGTCATCGACGACTATGTAGAGAAAGGTTATGCTGTAAAGCTAACAGATACTGTTGACGACGATGTTCCTTTAAAGTGGTATATTCCGCATCACCCTGTCTACAATATAAACAAACCTGAGAAAATTCGTATCGTGTTCGATTGCGCAGCAAAGTATAATGGGACTTCCTTGAACGATCAGTTGCTTCAAGGGCCAGATTTGACTAACCAATTAGTTGGCGTTCTGACGCGTTTTCGCAAAGAAAGAATTGCACTTGTGTCTGATGTAGAGAGCATGTTTCATCAAGTTAGGGTACGCCCAGAAGATACTGATGTGCTTCGGTTCTTGTGGTTTAAAGATGGAGATATAAGTAAAAACGTCGAAGAGTACAAAATGCTGGTGCATTTGTTTGGCGCTACGTCCTCGCCTAGTTGTGCTAGTTTCGCGTTGAAGAGAGCTGCTGATGATGGTGTAGGCTACTCTGAAGTGACCAAAAATGTAGTTCGGCGCAATTTTTACGTAGACGATTGTTTAGTTTCTGTCGACACAGAGCTTGAGGCTATTAAGCTGTCGGGAGAACTAATAAGTATTCTTTCAGAAGGTGGCTTTAGGCTTACTAAATGGTGTAGCAACAATCGTGATGTTTTAGCATCTATCAACCCTACTGAACGCAACGCATCTGTCGTTAACCTCGATCTCGAAAAACTTCCCGTTGAACGCGCTTTGGGCATTCAGTGGAACATGGAAAGTGACACGTTCCAGTTCCGTACAGTGAGACGAGACAAACCTGCGACTCGTCGCGGTATCCTCTCAGTCGTTAGCTCTCTATATGACCCCCTAGGGTTCGTAGCTCCTGTGACTCTTCGCGCGAAGTTACTTCTTCAAGAAATGTGTAAAAGTAATTTGGGTTGGGATAGTAAGCCAGATGATAGCATAGTTAGTCAATGGCATTCCTGGTTAAATGAACTCGATGGATTGTCAGATATCAGTCTCCCTCGATGTTTCAAGGATCCTTCTCATGGCCAGCCACGGCAGATTCAATTACATCATTTTGCAGATGCGTCCGAGTTCGGCTATGGAGCCGTATCTTACCTCAGGTTTAGCGACGATAATGACAATATTCATTGTGCATTTGTAATGGGAAAGTCCCGTTTAGCACCTCTAAAGGCAGTCACAATACCAAGACTTGAACTTTCGGCAGCAGTTGTTGCCGTTAAGCTAGATAGCATAATCAAACAAGAGCTAGATTTACCAATCAACGAGACGTTTTTCTGGACGGATTCCACATCCGTATTACGTTACATCGAAAACCAATCAAGACGCTATAAAACATTTGTTGCCAACCGAATTTCTGTTATTCAAAATGCATCCTCGCCCTTGCAGTGGAGGTATGTGAATACGTCCTCCAATCCAGCAGATTATGCATCAAGGGGACTATCGGCGCGCGATGGCGATAACATAAAAACATGGTTAAATGGCCCAGACTTCTTACGTCACAAAGAGGCCAATTGGCCTAAGCGGCCCTACCTTCCGATACAATCCGTTCCCCATGACCCTGAGGCGAAACGCGACATTACAATTAACGTGATATCTGTAGATAATCCTCTTGACAAACTTCTTGAAAGGTTCTCATCGCTGTATGACTTGCAAAGGGCGGTTGCATGGATACTACGGTATAAGGATTACTGTTGTATGCGTTACCTACATAAAACAGAAGCCTGTAAACGTGGTCCACTGTCGGTCTCTGACATTAAAAACTCAATGGTATCGATCGTTAAGTTTGTCCAACAGGGTTCATTTTCACAAGAGATACATGATTTATCACAGTCGAAGTCAGTGAATGTCCGTAGTCATATCCGAAAGTTATGCCCTATCTTGGTAGATGGTGTGCTTAGAGTTGGTGGTAGGCTGGAACGAGCTTCCATACAATATGGCGCCAAACATCCAGCCATTCTTCCAAACAAGCACCACGTGACGAATCTTCTCGTTAATTACCACCATACTTCTGAAGGTCATTCCGGGTGTCAGCACATCCTTGCATCTTTGAGAACCAGATACTGGGTCATAAATGGACTGTCCGCCATAAAGCGGGTTGTTGGCGCATGCTTTGAATGTAAGCGTCGCAATGCTCCTTTCTCTTCACAGTTTATGTCTCCACTGCCGGAATCTAGACTGACCCCGGACAAACCTCCATTCACTTACGTGGGAGTTGACTTCTTTGGACCGTTCTATGTTAAACAGGGGAGGAGTACTCCAAAGAGATACGGTTGCATATTTACCTGTTTCACAACTCGGGCTGTCCATATAGAGGTAGCTCACTCTCTAGACACTGATTCCTTCATAGCTGCTCTCCACAGATTCATTGCTCGACGTGGAAAGCCCGATATAATATACAGCGATAACGGGACAAACTTTAAGGGTGGCGATAAGCAGTTGAAAGAAGACATTTCTCGTTGGAATCAACAAAGGATAACCAATGATATGTTACAGCGGGAGATCGAATGGCGTTATAACCCACCGGCAGCAAGCCACATGGGTGGCGTGTGGGAACGCCTTATTCGATCTATCCGCAAGACTCTGAAATCTATGGTAAAAGAGCAATTGCTCACTGATGAAGGTTTACGCACCTTTATGACGGAAACTGAGAAAATACTCAATGATCGACCACTAATCCGATCAAGCACCGACGCTGCTGATCGAGAGGCTCTAACGCCGAATCATCTTTTGCTACTGCGCAACAATTCATGTCTACCTTCGGGTGTGTTCGATACCTCAGATATGTATTGTAAACGGTGGTACAGACAAGCGCAGTATATAGCCAACACGTTTTGGAAACGATGGCTTAAGGAATATATTCCTACCCTGCAAGAAAGACAAAAATGGTTAATACCATCAAGAAATATCGACATTAATGATGTGGTACTGGTAGGAGATGAGAATACTCCTCGGGGTAAATGGCCCCTTAGTGTTGTCACTGATGTTTACCCAGATGACAAAGGTCACGTCAGGTCCGTCCAAGTACGCTCCGGAAACGTTCTAAAGGTGAGACCTGTAACAAAAGTATGTCTCTTAGAAAGGTGTTCTGACGACTAAAACACAATGTTCTGTAATTTCTGACGCGTTATACAATTATATCGCTTATTACGCATGTATTTCGTGTTGATTGCGCTATGAATTACGCTCTGCTATTATTAGCTAACTAGTACTTCGTGATAAACTCAAAATATTTACTGCATTTGTACATATTACATTCGTCTTGCTTCAGCCGTTCATACATTGTCTGCTTTAAGTATAGGCCTACAGTTAATCCGTGCATCATAATTTATTTATATTAGCGTATCTAATATTATTTGAAATTAATTTAGAATATAATTAATTTGGGGCCAGTTAATGTATAACTCAGTTAATGTATAACTCCTTTAATGTAAAACTCAGTTAATGTATAACTCCTTTAATGTAGTACTCCTTTAAGTATAACCTTTAATGTATAACTCCTTTAATCTTTAATGTAGTACTCCTTTAAGTATAACCTTTAATGTATAACTCCTTTAATATATTACTCCTTTTAGTAAAGTTGCGCCGTATAATTGTTTCCCGTTTACGACGACGTCATAATATCCTTATCGCCGTCGCCTGGATCCCGTTACCACCACAAGTCTTGTGGCAGTTGACCAGACGGCGGCGGTGAGGTTGTCGTGTTCAGGGCTTACTGGCTCATAGTTGGTGGGTATTTTACAATCATTAAATTATTATCTTGTTATTATTATTATCTTATTATTATTTTGCAATCTTATTATTATTTTGCAATCATTAAATTATTATCTTTACAGCAAACCGCAATAAACGAGTTTGAACTAAAGCCCTCTCTTTGTGGTCTCTACAATCACTGTGCAGAGATTCTATTTTAATCGTTTCATTGAGGATCCTTCTCGCTATGTCAAAACGATCTTGAGATATCAAGTAGATAGTGACCTTGATCTTTGAGGGCTTTAACTACCATATTATGTATACAATGTTATCATCATTATCACTATCATACCTGAATCATAGTAACATCACTGTCCAGAGAGTCTACTTTCACCGTCTCATTGATGATCCTTCTCGCTTCATCGTAACGATTTTGTGAGATGAGATACACCGTGACCTTGACCTTTGAGGGCTTTAACTACCATATGTACAAAATACTATTCTTACCACTAACATACCTGTATCATAGTAACGTCACTGTGCAGCGACTCTACTTTAACTGTCTCATTGATGATTTTTCTCGCTTCATCGTAACGATTTTGTGAGATCAGGTAGCCAATGACCTTGACATGGATGATATAGAGCGACTTGGACAGGGAGTTGTTGGACACGTTCGCTTCAACTGAAGAAATACATTTTGAAAAAATAATTTTTTTTTTCATACTGTTAATCATATTGCTGCCTCAAGCATAGATGATTTCTGTATTAGGACCATGTTTAGATCAGCGATGAGATGCAATTCGTGATAAACGTGCATATCTCATGTTAATGAGACGGTCTATGAATGACACTGTGTTGACAATCTGTAGGTAAAATCCAGGTTCTTTATCTCAAACGTTTCTGATAGTCTGACACTGATTGATAGGGGAGGGAGGGGTAAGTTGTCACAAAAATTACGTTTCTGTCCATATCTCCAAGCGCTCTATATATTTTTGTAATGTTAGTAGTCCATCAGTAAGGTCCATCATTCAGCTATATAATACACTGGTAACAGTTG
>WNLI01153892.1:0-30410 GCA_025802215.1 Wirenia argentea
AAGAACAGCTTGATAAGGACCTACATAAAAAACTAGGGGAATCGGCAACCTTTTGACACTGATCGTAAAGGCGGTTATAGGAACTAATCTGACTTTGATAAAAGGACAAGTCTAGGTCCGCTAAATCTGCATATCCCTTTGAACGGAACGAAGGCCCAGCATGAAGATATGATTTAGCGAGTAATTCAATATTATTATCAATATCTTGTTTAGAGTCGCTTAATGAACTCACGGCAGACTCGAAGGATAAAGAGCAGCTTGAAATTTTTCTTTGATCACTCTGATACGCTATTATTGGATCAATTACTCCATATTTAAGTATTACGTATAAACTTCCCAATAAAAGAATACATTTACTTATTGAGATAACACGATCTTTCAAGGAGGTTGATCCAAAAACAGATTTAAAAATATTTATTAGCCTATTTTCTTCTAAAAGAGCTTCTTCATCTGAGCTTGATTTATTCTCTTTTCGACCGGCATGTAATAATGAAACCTCTAAGTGAGGAGTTATATCCGTGAGGTCTTCTTTATTTGGAGTTGAGTCAGCGCTCGTTATTATTTTTTTGAAAAGGGCTGCTGTTCGATCAGACAAGGAGCCTTCCCCAAGAACTTCTGTAAAATAATTTTTTGCTGTATCATATGTTGCATACGGGCTAGTTAGCCAATTTAAAGAAGTAATTTCCATTCTTTGTCCTTGCCATCTCAAAAGAATTATAACAAAAATTATTGAAAAATTCAATATAAAATATTAATAATCAGTAATTTAAATTTTATTTTTTATATTATAAAAAGCAGTCCTTAAATTACATTTCTTAAAGGATGCACTGTTACTTCTCTTTGGTTAATTTATCTAAAACAAGACTTTAGCTTAGTTTTTAGCGGTCAGAAATTCGTAAGCTGCGGATATAGCCCGAAAAGGAGCATCTCCACAATAAGGTTCGCCCTGTTGTTCCTTACTACATTTTTTATTAAGTTGGTCTGGATGAACGAGTTTAGATAGTTGACGATAGGCTTTTTTTATTTCGCTAGCACTTGCACCGTAGTAAACCTCAAGAATTTTTATTGCAAGCAGAGTAACATACGGATCATCTTGATACTTAAATTTTGTATCCGCTTCTCCTTCTATTAAAACTCCCCTTTTCTCTTCTTTTAACATCTTATAGAACATGCTTGTATTTGCTCCGTGCCCTGATGGAACCAAACCCCAAATTCTTTTAGCCTGGATTACGTTCTCGTTTTGACCATGGGCTTTATAGATTCTATCCTTTATTGATTGCCATTGAGAAGATTGATAAAAATAATCTTTTATTTTCTTAAGACGAACACGTTTGCTCTCATGTTCTTGAGGGTCACAATCTATTTTAAATCCGAGCTCTTCAAAAGGAAGCGTAAAGTTAAAAGAGCTTAACTTGGACCAGACGAAATTTGATGGTGTATTTCGATAATCATCATAAGCATTAATTTCTCGAAGCAATTTTTCAGCTGACAAAGAGCAGCTTGATAAGGACCTACATAAAAGACCAGGAGGATTAGCAGTCTTTTGACACTGATCATAAACCTCATTATAGGAAGTAATCTGACTTTGATAAAAGGATAAGTATCCGTTCGCTAACCATGCAAAATGAGCATTTGATTTATAAACTTCTGAAGAATACAAAATCCCCCAAGGAAAATATGATTTTACGAATGATTCAATACTGTTATCTACAGATTTTTTTTGTTCGCTTAATGAACTCACAGCAGACTCGAAGGATAAAGAACAGCTTGAAATTTTTCTTCGATCACTTTGATATGCTATTATTGGATCAATTATCCCATATTTAAGTATTACATATAAACTTCCCAATAAAAAGATCCCTTTACTAACCAAGATAATTCGATCTTGTAATGAGCTAGTTCCAAAAACAGATTTATAAATATTTACTAGTCTATTTTCTTCTACAATTCCCTCTTTATCTGCAGTTGACTCATTCTCTTTTTGGCTGTTATTTAATACTGAGATTTCTAAGTGAAGGACTTCATCAAAAGGTTCTTCAATAGGGTCTTCTTTATTTGGAGTTACCTCATCACTTATTACTATTTTTTTGAAAAAAGCTACTATTCGATCAGACAAGGAGCCTTCCCCAAGAACTTTTGTAAAATAGTTTTTTACTGTATCATATGTTGTATACGGGCTAGTTAGCCAATTTAAAGAAGTAATTTCCATTCTTATCTCCCACCTACTATGTTGTAAGGATTATAACAAAAATTAGCGGCAAATACAACGAAGATATTCATATATATTGAATATTTATTCAAAAAACACTAACCGATTAAATTCTAAATCCTAAACGGAGTGTTGCTACTAAGCAGTCTCGATACCTACCGTTTGGATGCACAATATATTGAATATCAGGTTGTATATTCATCCAAGGTATAAAAAAATTTGAGTAGGTGGCCTCTATAGACATTTCATATGGTTTTACATTTGCTCCTTTTGAAAAGAGAGACGTTGCTACTCCAACATTCAAAGAATCGCTAATGTTTTTTGAAATAAGGTTTTTTAGTTGCATCCCAAAAGCAAAGTAATCGCTAGCTTTTGATACATGCTTATTTGCAAATGAATATTGACTAAAAAAACAGAGTCGGTTTTTTACGTTATCAAGACCTTGAAATAGAATTTGTTCAAAGATAACATAGCCTCCTCCAGTTCCATTTTGGCTGGAATTATTTAAACGTTTTATAGATGCGGTATTCCCCCATCCTCCCAATTTAATTACTCCTTTATAGTCTTTTCCCCATAATATATTTGCTTCTGAAATAATAAATGCATGTGATCCTAAACCATTAAAAAAACGTTTTGGTCCAAGTCTTCCTGTAGGAAAACCTTGGATTAAAGAACCATCAAATAGAGCTCCACTTAACTTAAAATATTTAATGGGATGAACAACTAATATAACACCTGTAGCAGGATTTGGATAAGTTGGAAATCCTAGCAGATTAGGAAATGTTTCATATCCTGAGTTTAACATTAAGTTTGCTGATTGAGTAAAAGCAAAATTCTCAATTGCATCAATTTTTCCAAGTTTAACCCTGATGGTGTCTTTATAAAAATCTTGTTCATACCACAGCTCAGCTAATTGTGTTAAATTTGGAGCGCTTAGTGTGTCAAAAATCATAAAATCTCTGACATAATCTTGAGAAGGGTGAGCCCCCCATGGTATTGAAAATTGATGTAAAAAGTTCCCCCTTTTAAACCTATTAAATCTTCAGTGTTAATTTCTATTGCAGCTTCGTAAAAATATTGAAATAAGGGATGGCCTGGTAGCTTATAGCCACCAAATGTAGGCCAGTTAATATCTAAAAGAAAGACAGAGTCAAAATAGATCCCTTTTTTTCCGAGATAATTTCTAGCTCCAAACCAATCACCTGAAAACTCATTTCTTTTAAGAAAAGATCTTTCCTGTGTTTTGTGAGGAAGAGCTTGGGGCATTTTCTTGTGTATGATGACTTTCTTTGCATGCTTTTTTTCTTTAGCATCAATATAGATCGAATAAAGAGGGTTTAATGAAGTGGCAAGAAAAAATAGAAAAACTATATAAAACTTCTTCTTCACATTATTTAATAACTTGTTGAATCAAGCTTTACTTTTGTTCTAAAAATTCGATAAACCCAAATCGTATAAGCTAATACTAAGGGCACCCCAATAATAGCAATAATTAATAATACTAAAAGTGTTAATTCTGATGCTGAAGCATTATATATCGTTACGCTGTTTTGGCCAGTGCTAATAGAAGATCTAATTAATTGTGGAAAATAAGATATCGCAAAAGTTGCAATTAATAAAATAATAGAAAAGCAAGAGCTCAAAAACGCCCAACCATCTCTTTTTTTACTCATTTCACGTGGAATATTTAAAATAACTAAAAGGGCTAAAATAGGCACGATAAATAGCCAAGGATAGTCATATAATGTCCTCAACATATATGGAGTGTGTAAAAAAGTAAGTATCGTCATAACAATATACATGATAATAAATAAAATTATGCAGTAATTCACAATCCTACGAAGCCTGTCATGTAAATCCCCTTCTGTTTTCAATACAAGATATATAGCTCCATGCATCATAAAAAGCGCAACAACAGTGCATGCCAACCATACGGAATAAAGGCTAAAAAAATTGCTAAAGTTCCCTATAAACACATTTTGCTCATCTAATGGAATACCTTTGATGAGATTTCCTAAAATTAAACCAATGCCAAATGTTAATATCAAGCTCGACAGAAAAAACATAAAATCCCAAGTGAAACGCCAAGCTAAAGAATTTCTTTTACTTCTAAATTCTATTGCAACAGCTCTAAAAACAACTCCTGCTAAAATCCCCATAAATAAATCATAAAATGAAGAAAATAAAGTTGCAAAAGCTCCAGGAAACCCTGCTAATAATCCTCCAGATAAAATTATTAACCAAACTGAGTTTCCATCCCAAACAGGTCCAATAGCATTTAAAAAGACCCTCCTATCTTCATCTTTATTTGTCGTCAACTGCAGTATTCCAACGCCCAAATCGAAACCGTCCAACACTGCGAATGCAATAAATGATAGAATAATAATGCAAAACCAAAAAAATTCTAATCCTAACAACATATTTGTCTCCCTAAGATTTTCCTTTGGCTCGATAAGGGTCCCTATAAGGATCTATGGCATCATCATCTAAATCTTCGGGACCATGTCTAATTTTTTGATCAAGAAGATAAAAAAACAAACAGGCCAAAGAAAAAAAGATAACCGCTAACATAATCGCAGACCATAGGACCTGATAGCCAGCCAATGATTTAGAAACACCATCTTTTGTGCGAAAAACATTATAAACAAGCCAGGGCTGTCTGCCCATTTCTACAGATACCCAACCAACTAAATTTGCTACGGTTGGAAAAACAACTGCTATCACTAAAAAACGTAAACACCATTTACTATTGGTAAATAGGGTTTTACGGAGGGCTTTTATAACAGCCCAAATCACGATAATTAGCATTAAAGTCCACAAAGCTATCATAAGATGGTACGTTTGAAATACAACCGAGGCTACAGGCCAGTCTTCTTTCGGAAAATTATCCAAACCTGTTACCGGGGTTTCAAAATTTCTATAAACTAAAAAACTTAACAATGCTGGAATTTTTACTCCGTACTTTACTTCATTTGCCTTGGGATCTGAAACTCCCCAAAGATACATCGGTGTGTAGGGTACTGTTTTATATACGCCCTCAAAAGCAGCTAGCTTTGCTGGCTGCCATTTGGCTACCCCTCTACCACTACTATCGCCAGAAATACCCTGGAGTATTATTGAGATCCCAGCAAGCCACAATCCAAAAGTTAAACTTTTTTTTGCAAACTCAATATGCCTATTTTTAAGTAAATAATAGGCACTTACACTACAAACAAGAAAAGAACCGCTAAGCCAGCAGCCTAAATAAACATGACCTAGTCTGGTTAAAGCTGAAGGATTAATTAGAGCTGCCCAATATGATGTAAGTTCCGCATGTTCTGCTGCACCTTCACCTACAATATGATATCCCGCGGGTGTCTGCATCCAAGAATTTGCACAAACTATCCAAAATGCACTCATATGAGCACCTATTGCTACCATAAGCGTCGAAAAAAAATGAAGTTTATGACTTACCCTGTTCCAGCCAAATAATAGAATTCCTAAAAAGCCAGCCTCAAGAGTAAATGCAAAAATAGCTTCCGCTCCTAAAATTCCTCCAAATATATCTCCAACATATTTAGAAAACCCGGCCCAATTTGTTCCTAAGCCAAATACATTTATTATTCCTGTCGCAACCCCCAAAGCAAATATTAAGGCAAAAATCTTTACCCAAAAACGTGTGATTCTCTGATATATAGTTTTTTTAGTAAATAAGAAGGCCCCTTCAGTAAGTATAATAATTAAACACAGGCCAATGCTCAAAGGAGGGAAAATATAATGAAACCCTATATGCATTCCGTATTGTATTCTTGAAAGTAAAACCGGATCCAACATAGAAATATTCCTTAAAAATCAAGGTTTTAAAATACATTGTTTATGAAATTTGTCAATAGAATCTTTAAGCTCATACCCGTTTCAAAAGACGAAAAAAAACTTAGATTTTCTGGAATCAAAAGCACTACTTTTTAGAATTAAAGAGTATAGCCTTAATCTCCGCTTCTGTTGTAGCAACATCTTCCGGGGTAGTCGGAATTACTAAGATAGTGTCATCCCCAGCTATTGTTCCTAGAATATGCGCTTTTTCTTTACAATGGTCTAATAATCTACCAATTACTTGAGCAGCGCCCGGACTAGTGCTCACTAAGACCACTAAGTCATTGGACACAACATCTATAACCATACTAGTTAAACTGCTTGCTGGAGAGGGGGGAGCAGGCTCCTTTGGCAATCGATAAACAATTTCACCAAATTGATTTTTACCTTTCACAGCCCCTATCTTCCTAAGCATACGGGAAACTTTAGATTGATTTACCTCATGTCCTAACTGGCCTAAAGCACTACAAATACCCTCTTGAGTATTTACATTACCCCTTAACAGCAATTCTCTTAAATCATCTAATATCATAATAAACCTTTCTAACTCTAAATTTTCTCGTTAACTTGATTTTTTCTTATCTAATTTAATAAATATACTTGATTGCACTCAAATATCAATCTTTTTTGAATATTTTTGCAAAACTAACTATTTTATTAGGCATACCACCTTAAGTATACCGAAGAAGTCCTTCTTATAATTTACCATTTATTCTATATCACCTCGATTGATAAGTATAGCTAACAATCTACATTAACATTTCCTAGGTATTAGGCTATCATAGGTTTGAGATTATCCTCTTTAAGTTACACCTAAGGAAAAAGAAGCCTCACACCTTAAGAATATTTCTCAAACATTAAACTATAAACATCTTAAAAAAATCTATTCGCTAACACTTTGCTATGCTATATTCCAAAAAATATTCAAAAGGGTGAATTGATGTATAAAAACCCCAAGATCATGGGCATTCTAAATATCACTGAAGATTCATATTATGATGGAGGCCGCTATATTTCCTTCGAAAAAGCAATCGCTAAAGCCTTGCAAATGGAGAATGAAGGCGCCGACATTATAGATATCGGCGGTGAATCAACTCGCCCCTATTCTAAAGAGGTGCCTCTTAATGAAGAAAAGAAGAGAGTCATCCCCGTTATAAAAATCTTAGCAAAAGAACTCTCTATACCTATATCTATTGATTCACGGAAACCAGAAGTGACTCGTGAAGCTCTTGAAGCAGGAGCATCTATTGTAAATGACATAGCTGGAGCAACAAATCCTCTGATGAGAAAGCTTGTTAAAGAATATAATGCAACATACTGTATCATGCATATGCAGGGATCTCCTGATATGATGCAAGTAAATCCGCATTATGAAAATGGTGTTATTACTGAAATTCTGGATTTTTTTAAACAACAGACAACCATTTGTTTAGAAGAGGGAATTAAGGAATCTCAACTTCTCTTGGATCCTGGTATTGGTTTTGGAAAAACTGTTGATGATAATATTGTAATCTTGCAAGATCTAGAGAAGTTGAGCCTTCTGGGCTTTCCTCTGCTATTTGGCTGTTCACGAAAGTCATTTTTGCAAAAAATATTAAATAAAGATGCTGAAGAAGTATTGGCCGCTACGTTAGCAGCAAATACCTTAGCACTAGTTAGTGGAGTTAACATAATACGCGTTCACGATGTTAAACCTCATAGGGATATAGTTGATTTCCTAGTTTATAAAGATAAAATAAAAGAGAAGAGATGCACTTTTCATTAATCTATATTCCGATTATAGAAATCATCATTATAGCGATTATAATAAACTGGCTTTTAGCCTTTTTTTGGAATACAAAAACAATGGATCTGCTCTTTGGGTTCATAGCTTTGCTCGTTATTTTCGCTTTTGCTTCTTGGTTCCACCTTCCAGTTATTCAACAAATCCTCTCACATATCATTAGCGTTGTCGTGTTAGCTGTTATTATTATTTTTCAACCCGAACTCCGTTTAGCCTTAACTAAATTAAGCCTAAAAGGGAAAAAACATAGGACAATCTCAGAATTTGACAAATTTCTAGATGGATTAGCGAATACGGTTTACAGATTTTCTGAAAAAAGAATCGGAGCGTTAATCCTTTTAGAGAACACAGATTCTCTAGATGAGTATGCAAATAGAGCAGTTTTGGTGAATGCCAACTTTTCTCCCGAGCTGTTAGCTTCAATATTTATGACAACAACTCCGTTACATGATGGTGCTGTTATTATACGTAGTAATACAATTGTCTCTGCAGCAACAATATTACCTTTAGCTCAAGAATCCACACAGCTCACCAAATCGATGGGGACAAGACATAGAGCAGGTCTTGGCTTAAGCCAAATAACAGATGCTCTTATTATTGTTGTCTCAGAAGAAACAGGAAAAGTATCCATCGCAAGAGACGGTATTATGACAAGAGGAGTTAAAATTGATCGTTTTAAAGGAATTATTCGTAGTATTTTTAGTACCCCTTTAACCTCAAAGAAATCCCCTTCAAATCCATTAAAGTGGCTAAGTAGATGAAAGACCGTCTCAAAAAGATTCTTATTGATAATTGGGAGAGAAAGCTTGCAGCTATTGGGATTTCTGTAGTCGTTTGGTTTTTAGTTTCTCAGTCCATTACGGTTAAAAAGGTGTTGTATAATGTTCCGATAAAAATTGTTAATATTCCGGAAGGACGAACAATTTCAGGTGTATCCCCTGACGGATCATTAGACAAGACGGTGACACTTTCTATTACTGGATCGAAAAAAAATTTAGAATTAATTTCTTCAAAAGATATAGAAATACTTCTTAATGCCAAGGGTAAAGGAGACGACTGGAATGTACAAATTAAAAAAAACAACCTTATAAGCCTAAACCCCTCTTTAAATATATTAGCTAAGATAAATTCTGTCTCTCACCCAACAATTACAATCAAGCTGAGTAGGCTTATAAAAGAAAAATTCACTGTCTATATTACTAAGCCTGTCGGTGATCCTCCTGAAGGATACCAATTTTTAGATATTTGGCCTAGAGAACTAACCTATGAGGTTACAGGCCCAAGTGAAGCTGTAAATAACTTAAAACGCAAATCTTTAAAGCTCACTTTCAACCTAAATAATATTACATCTAAAGAATTAAATTATTTATCCGCGCAACATAAAGATCCCACAAGAGATGAAGTTTCATTCCTAGTTCCCGATTCTTGGAAAAAACTCCAAATACCCTATGCTGAGGAATCCGGGCTAAAAATCCATTCAAAGGATGCAAAATATCTACGTATTGATTTTTTAAAAAATGAACTAAAAGCTCTTGATAGAGCAATTCCAATATCTGTATTTTATGGAAGTTCTGAAATTGCTAATATCAACCCAAAGACAATATCACTAGCAACTACGCCAATCGTGGAAGAAAAAGAAGGTCTCTTTTTCTTTAAGCTTCCTCTTTTAGTTAATAATGTGAGTAATGAATATTTAAAGATTATTCAAGATTACCTCCAGCTTACAATTTTTCCTCCTGAAAGTACCTCCGAGAAACCCTCATGGACTATTGAAGTCTTTAACCCACAATATCTTGAGAACAACTACGTCCAATTACTCCTCTCTAACAAGGAAAACAATGACTTAATAAATATTCCCTCTCATTTTCGTGAGGATTATTTGCGTGAAAGATTCCGCCATTTCACATATAATCTTAAATTCTTTTTATCTAAGGGCCATCCTTTAGATCTAAAGATAAAAGTTGATCGTAATAAACTATATATTTTTGAAAGATCTGACCAATATGAAAATAGCAATTCTAAAAAGTAACGTGTCTTGTTTTGGAGGATTAGAACGTTATGCTTTAAACATTGCCAAAGCTTTTGCAAAAAAGGGACTTCAAGTTGTTTTTCTAACAACGGGACCTCTCCCTACATTTTCAAAAGATGAGAATATTGAGTTTATTTCTTTGTGTATGCCAACATCGGTTAGTATAATCAACTTAATCCGCTTTGACGCACTTTGTAAAAAATGGCTTATTAAGAACAAAATAGATCTTGTCTTTGGATTTGACAGAAACTCTATGCAAACTCACTATAGAGCGGGAAATGGAGTTCATGCAACTTACTTAAACAGAAGAAAATATACAGACTCATTCTTCAGATGCTTATCTTTTGCAGTAAATCCACTGCATCGCTACCTTCTAAAACAAGAAAAACGTCTTTTTGAAAACCCTAATTTAAAAGTCTTAATTACAAATTCAGAAATGGTAAGAAGCGAACTTTTATCAAATTATTCTATTGATAAAGAGAAAATACATGTCATTCATAACGGTGTTAACTGGGCTGATTTGGAAGAAGACTTTTCCAAGTGGGAAGAAAAAAAACTTAAAATTCAAAAAGAGTACCACATAAATCCTAAAGCAATAAAACTACTCTTTATCGGCAATGGTTACAGGCGAAAAGGGCTCCATTTAATCTTAAAAGCCTTAGGAAAATGTGTTCATCCTTTTCATCTTTTTGTTATAGGAAAAGATCGTAAACAAAAGCAATTTGAGAGCTTGGCAAGGTCTTTAAGTATCTATGAAAATATTTCATTTCTAGGGCCTCAAAAGAATATAATCTCATTTTACCAAGCATCTGATGTTCTCCTTATCCCTTCCGTTTATGACCCATTTGCAAACGTTACATTAGAAGCTTTAGCAATGGGTCTATTTGTTATCTCTTCAAAGTTTAATGGGGGCTCTGAAGTACTTACTAAAGACAGCGGCTATATTATTGAAGACCTTTTTAATGTAGAGGCTTTAAAAAAAGCTCTGCAAAAAGCGTTTGAATATAAAAAAACTTTTACAAGCGCAAAAGTTATTAGAAATATTGTAAAAAAATTTGAAGTCGAAAATCAGCTAGAAAAAATAATAACCCTTTCTCTTATGTATGCCTAAAAAAACTTCTACGTTTTCAATGCTACTTGATAAAGTAGCTTATTTAGCTATTTGGGTCCTTCTTTGGCCTGTATATTTTATGCCTTTATCATGGGTTCATAGCCTCGGAAAATTACTTGGGTCTATTGCCTATATTTTCTCTAAAAACCACCGTAAACTTGCAATGAATAACCTTTCCTTGGCTAAAGATTTAAATTTCAATGAAAAAAAGAAAAAGAAAATTGTAAAAGCATCTTTCCAAAGCCTTTTTATTACCTCTTTGGAGTATATTAGGCTCAGGCGCTTTAAAAACAACTTTCAAAAATTTGTATCTTCACCTAACCAAGAAAATCTCAATCAGTTTTATGACAAAAATCAAGGAGCTATCGTTGTTACAGGCCACTATTCTAATTGGGAAATCCCCTTTATTGCATATTCACAAAATCACCCCTCAGTGTACTCTGTAGGAAGACCCATAAAAAACAAACCTCTTTACAACTGGATTCAAGGGTCAAGGACCATGCATGGTGGAGTTATTTTTGACACGAAAAATGCTATTAAAAAAGCCATTAAGGTTCTAAAGGAAGGAGCTGTTTTTTCAATTGTTAATGATCAGGCTCTACCTGAAAGCTCTTATAGTTATCCTCTTTTTGGAATAAGAGCCTGGACATCGCCAACTCCTGCGCTTTTATCCTATAAAACTAAAGCCCCTATCTTAGTAGTAACTCCTCATCGTAGAGCAAGAGGAAAATACGAATATATTTTTTCAAAACCTTTTTATCCTAATCTAAAAAACTCCCTTAAACAAGAAGCAATACGACTAATGGATCTCATTATGAAAGAATTTGAGGATAGAATTCGAAAGGAACCAAATGAATGGCTATGGTTTCATAAAAGATGGAAACAAGAAGGATATGACAAAATCTTAAAAAAATATAAATATGATTCATACCTTTTCATTATGCCAAATGATTCTACACTTTTTCATCAAATTAACGACCATTTAAAAATCTTTCGACGCATGTGCTCTAAAAGCTTTTTTACTGTTTTAGTTCCTGAAAAGATTCAAGCAGAAATAAATTTAGACGATATTGAAAAAATAACCTATTCGAATGATACTGATGTATTAATAAGGGATTATAAACACCAAATGGTTTTTGATTTTGCTCAAAAAGTGAATACAAAGAAATTTTACCTTAAACTTGGAGCTTTCAAAGTATTAACTTTAGAAGATCTTAAAAAATTAGTTCCAAGAGAAATCATCTCAAAAACAAAGGTCAACTATTCCGATCTGTTTGTTAAAGCACTTTGCCACAATACAGCTAAATTTGACTAATTTTCATCTCGTTTTATAAATAGCCTTACCAAGTCATTATCCACGAAGCTAAAATCATATTCATCTTCAAATTTTTCCTTTTTTTCTTTAATCCATTCTTTTCCAGCTCGCATTTCTCCTAAGACTTGATCTAAGGTAACTACTGTTTTAGCCTCATTGGGTGTGTTTTTTTGCTCTTGCTCTTTCTCATCTAAAAGAGAAAAATAGCCAATTACTCCGATCACAGCAAGAGACATTACAAAAAGTCCTTTCATACCTACCCCCTTTTCTTTGCCTTAACTTTTCTGTCTAATAGAAAAATGTTTTCAGAGTCAATGCAATTGAAAATTATTTTCCTTAAGAGTTTTGGTATGCTATACTCATATATTACTTAAATAGATTCTATATGCCTCATAATCGCTACTTTTCAAAGAGCTTAACAAAAGATGATGATGAATTCTTCTTAGACGGAAATGAATCCCATCATCTTTTAACCGTAATGAGAAAATCGCCTAACGAAATTATAGAGGTTATAGACGGAAAAGGAGCTCTGTTTAAATGTCGATTAATTGAAGTTAAAGAAAAAAAAGCATACCTACAGGTTCATTCGAAGACTTTTGTAAAACCTCGATTACCAAGAATTTCTCTTTTTCAAGCCATCATTAAACCAAGCCGTCTAGATATTGTAATTGAGAAAGAAACGGAGCTCGGAGTTTCTAATTTCATCTTTTATCCCGCAGAAAGAAGCGAGTTTTCATCGTTTTCAACCTCAAAAATAAACAGAATAGAAAATCTCTTAATAGCCTCTATTAAGCAATGCGGAAGTCTATACCTTCCTAAAATTGATTTTTTTTCTAAAATCTCTAAATGGAAAAGATCGTATAAAAATGCTTTTTTTGGTGATATGAACCCTCAAGCTCCTCTTTTAACTGAGAAAACAAAACTAAAGCCTGAGAACTATTTTTTTCTAGTCGGCCCTGAAAGTGGGCTTACTCAAAATGAAGAAAACAAGCTTAAAGCTTTGGATTTTCAGGGGATAAGATTACATGTAAATACATTAAGATCTGAAACTGCTGCTCTTCTAGGTATAGGTTTATTATCCCAAATTTTTTTAAGTTAGAAGACTCTCTCTATTTTCAAAAATCCCTTCTAATTTGTCCTTAGATAAATTGAACCATAACTTGGAGATACCCGTTACTAAAAATTTATACAAATTTAATCATTAGTGATAAAAATTCTGAATAGAAACAAGCTAGCTAAAAGCACACTGTTATAATAACTCTTGTATCCCATTATAAACGATCGAACTCTTAGGGTCTAAGGTAACAAGTTGACCTTCTTTTAAGATACAACAAGCCCCTTCACTTCTAACGATTGCTGGAATGTTTAATGTTTTTGCAACAAGTAAAACATATTTCTCTGATTCGATATCACCAGTTTGATTCTCTAGGACTATACCTTTAGCCTCTTTTAAAAGAGGTAGATAAGAGTCATCGCATCTTGAAATAACAATGATACGATCTTTAATAGAAAAAAGCTTATCACTATCTGGGGAAAACAGAAGAGTTACTCTACCAGAAGTAGCTGCACCAACTCCTCTAAATCCTCTAACAAGAACATCGCCTATATTTTCTACTATCATCATATTAGTAGTCCCAGAAACACCAAATGGCGAGCCTGCAGTAAGAACCACAATATCCCCTAAAGTTAATATGCCATTTTTCAAGGCATAATCAGCACATAGCTTAAAAGCTTCAGAGAGAGTAGAAAAGCTTGAATCATATAACGGTGTCACACCCCAATTCAAAGAAAGTTGATGGAAGACCATTTTTTTACTGGTTAATGCTAAAACAGGGATTTCAGCTCTTAGCCTTGAGACAAGGCGTGGAGTATATCCCGTGCTCGTAAAGACAAATATTGCTTTTGCATTTGCACTATAAGCTGTGTTTACTGATGAAAATGCAACAGCTGCAGGGACATCGCTGTAGATTTTCTTAGACTCGTGATAGAAGAAGTCTCTATAGTTTCTATCATTTTCAGCAACTCTGATAATTTTTTTCATAACCTGTATAGTTTCTAGAGGGTATGCTCCAACAGCTGTCTCTCCGGATAACATTACAGCAGATGTACTATCATAAATCGCATTTGCAACATCTGAAACTTCAGCACGTGTGGGCCTTGGAGAATCAATCATAGATTCTAGCATTTGCGTAGCAGTAATTGCAGGTTTTCCGGCTAAGTAACACTTTCTAATCATCATCTTCTGGAGTTTTGGTACTTGACTTAAGGGGAGCTCCACACCTAAATCCCCTCTAGCAATCATAATTCCATCAGATACTTGTAAAATGCTGTCAAAGTTTTCTATAGCTTCTTGACACTCAATTTTAGAAACTACTAAAATATCTCCTTTCCCGTAATCTTTTAATAGTTTCTTTAGCGTAATGACATTATCTGATGTGCGCACAAAAGAAGCTGCGATCATATCCATATCATTTGCACAAGCAAATCTAATATCAGCAATATCTCTATCCGTAAGAGTTGGGAGATCCAAAGAAACGCCTGGAATATTTACACCCTTACCACTACATAAAACACCGGGATTTTCTACTTCAACAGTAGCTTCATTTTCAGAAGCTTTGATCACTTTGCTAGAGATATATCCATCATTAAATAAGACCTGATCTTCTAAAGTTAAACATCTTAAAACGGAACCCGGCAATACACTTAATTTATGTTTACTCCCCTTTATCTTCTCGGAAGTTAAAGTGATGCAATCTCCTTTATCAACATGTATTTTTTCTCCTTGTATTTGGCCTAGCCTTACTTCAGGACCTTTAGTATCAAGCATAATAGCTAAAGGCTGTTTTAAAGCATTTCTTGCTTTTTTCAAATGATTGACAATAACAAGATGTTGAGCATGAGAGCCGTGACTAAAATTAAGCCTTGCAACATTCATTCCAGATTCAACCATACGGTAGATGGCATCATACCCTTCGGTCTCAGGACCAATTGTACAAACGATCTTAGTTTTTATCACTTAAGAAGCCTAACTTTTTTCATATAAGTAATTTAGAATAACATGCAAATATAGATCATCCCCTCTACTCTTGAAGATAGCAAAATAAAGGTTATAATAACAAGGTTCTACGACATTAACTTGAGATAATTAGCTAAATTGTATAGTTTCAATTTAAATAGAAATAGAAGATAGACGGAGAATTTTTTATGATTGAAGCTCAAATCCTTGAAAAAAAGGTTACAGCTCTTAGCGCGCTGATTTTTATTATTGGCATGGCTCTTACCTTCTTTTTAGGTTGGTTTGATGTGTGGAGTGGAGCTATGGCTTCTGCTCTCGTTGCTGTTACGATTAGACAGTTTCTAATTGGAAAAGTTTTAGATATTTTTGCTTCTATTATTATTTTTGGTACTCTTTTTATTTCTAGCTATCCAGGAAAAACTTATTCTCCTCTCTTTATATGTATTATTTTACTAGTAGGGGCTGCCTACATTTTTTCAAGAAAGTGTTTTTCTGTTTATTCTTGTCGTCATTATCACCCCTCTTCTGAAGAAACTGAAACACATGGTTATGACAAAAAAAAAGATCGTTCTTATAATGAACCCGAAAATTAAAAAAAGATGAGCAAAAGAGTTCTTTCCAAAAAGCGTGCAGAAAGGCTTTCTTTAGCTGTTTTTCTCATTGGAATAGCAATACTCACTGTTGTCAATTATTGGTGGCCAGGTATCTTATTAATCTTAGGAATATCTGTTGGTTTTAGACAATTTCTTCAGGGTAGAAAACATGACATGGCATTAACCTTAGTTGTCTTTTTCGGCTCGTTCATTTTGGTCTCTTTCTCAATCCCTTGGTCTATATTATTACCAGCTTTATTTCTGTTGGGAGCATTTTACCTCATTTTAAAGGAATTTTTCTTTCACAAAGAAACCGAAGAAGAAGTCGAAGATGACTTGAATCATGAAATTGAAGAAAGTGAAGTAGATGATGAAGGCTAATATAGATGCAAAACCTTATTGCTCATATTCATCTCATTTCATAGACTCTTAATTCCTAGCTAATATTTGGAGAATTAATATGAAAAAGTTTTTAATTTTCATTCTTCTTTTTATTCTTAATATTTCACCCTTGTTTTCCTATTTTTCTGAAAACACAAGTCAAATTATACTTGTCTTAGTTGAAGACTTAAATTCGATTTGTGCAACAACACACCTTTTAGAAAAAGATAAACCATCTTCTGCGTGGCGAGTTTGTGAATCAATGCCTGCTGTTACTGGGAGACGGGGCGTTGCTGTAGGTTCAGGTATGGAAAATATTTTTAAAAAAGATCTCCCACAAAAAGTAGAAGGAGACAGAAAAACTCCTCTTGGGATTTTTCCCGTTGGGGAAGTTTTTGGTTTTACTGATACTTTAGAAATTAAAATGCCTTATCGCCAAATAACTGAAATGACAGAAGCAATCGATGATCCCGAGTCTGCTTATTATAATCTAATAGTCGAAGCTGATAAAGTTTCTAAGAAAGACTGGATCTCCTCAGAAATAATGTCAAAATTTCCTCAATACGATATTGGTTTTGTTGTTAACTATAATCGCACAAAACCCGAACCAAAAAGAGGCAGCTGCCATTTTTTCAACCTCTGGATCACCCAAAACAATGGGACTCTCGGCTGTACAGCCTTGGCTAGAAAGGACTTAAAAACAATAATTTACTGGTTAGATGAAAAAAAAGAACCCCATATTATTCAAACTCTAGCTTCTGAATATGAAAAAGTTCGTGATATGTTTTCGTTACCTAACTTATTTTAAGTTTATATGGAAAAAGCTAAAACAAACAAAAAGAAGTATTTCCCTTTTAAGATCATAAAACCCATTGCCAAAGGAGGTATGGGTGAAGTTCTATTAGCTTTTGATACTATCAATCAAAGGAAGGTTGCCCTAAAAACAATTCGAGAAGATTTGAAAGAAAAGCCTTCTATCTATAAAAGATTTTTAAGAGAAGCAAGTATAGCATCGGGACTTGCACATCCAAATATTATTCCAATTTATTCTATTAATTTAGATAAAAAAGCCACTTTCTATACTATGCCCTACATCGAGGGTAAAACTTTAAAAGATCTTCTAGTCGAAATTCATAAGCAAGAAAAGGAGTTTGGAGGAACGCACTCTGAAGATTCTATTCGATCTTTAATGCGTATATTTTTAACTGTTTGTGAAGCGATTGCATATGCTCATGTTCAAGGTGTTATCCATAGAGATCTAAAGCCTGAAAACATTTTAGTCGGAAAATATGGAGAAGTTCTTATATTTGATTGGGGAGTAGCAAAAAAGCTAATACCAGATATTGAATCAAAAGAATTTATAGATGAGGAAAGATTTGAAGAAACATCAGAGGTTGAATTAACTCGACCAGGAAAAATAGTTGGGACTTTGCCTTTTATGGCTCCTGAAAGGATCTTTTCAAAACCAGCATCTGTACTTACAGACATTTATGCTTTAGGTGTAATGCTTTTTTTGATTCTAACTCTTAGGCTGCCTTTTAAAAGAAAATCTCTTAAAACAGCCCGCAATAACCTTCACAGAGAATCTTGGCCCAATCCTGTAAAATTAGCTCCTTATAGAGATATTCCCCACATGCTTATACGGATCGCAAAAAAAAGCCTACAGCCCAACCCTCAAAAGCGTTATCAATGCGTAGAAGAACTGATAAAAGACATCAAGCAATATGTAGAAGGTCGCAGTGAATGGTTTCTACTATCAGAGCTTTTTATAGAGAACAAAGATCATTGGCAATTTCATGAAAACATCTTACTTCCAAAACACATCGCTATTAGTGATGATAAGGAAGCCATGGAATGGGTAAGCATGCAAATAGCTAAAGAATCTTTTGAGGGAAATGCAAAAATAGAAGCTAACATTAAAATTGGTCCTGGGGGCTCTGGTATAAGTTTTTTAATAAATAGTCCTGAACTCTCTCAAAAAGCATACGGTCATGGTTATAGACTTTGTCTATCTGTCAAAGGCGACTCTGAGAGCAAACTCTACAGAGATAATGTTGAAGTTCTAAATTTGCCTGAAATAGCTCTTACTTGTAATGAGTGGCACTCAATTCGCATTGAGAAAGTTGATAATAACTTATATTTTTACTTGGATGATGAACTAAAGTTCTCATATATTTCTTACTTACCTCTAATGGGTACTCACGTAGGGCTTATATATAAAGATGCAAATTTTGAAATAAGAGACTTTTCTGTCTTTGTAGCCAGCCCTAATATTTTGGTTAGTTGCTTAGCCGTTCCAGATGCTCTTTTATTTCATAAAGCATATGAAAAAGCAATTTTAGAATATCGAAGAATTGGAAACTCCTTTCCAGGAAGGCATGAAGGAAGAGAAGCTATCTTTAGAGCAGGTGTTACTCTCATTGAACAAGCAAAAAACACTGCAAAAAGGCAAGATGCAATAAAGCTCTATAATCAAGCCTCCGATGAATTCGAAACATTAAGAAAAACGCCGGGAGCTCCGTTAGAATATCTTGGGAAAGCTTTAGTTTATGAATCTCAAAATGACAATATTGAAGAACTTAAATGTCTAGAACTCGGTATTAGAAAATACTTACACCATCCTCTTTCATCCCTGCTATTCGATCACATCATCTATCGCTTACATCAAAGTTCACAGTTTATTCGGAAAAACACTTTTCGCTTTGCTCTTTTAGTCACCCAGCATATCCCTATAGACAAACTTAGCTATGAATCTCAGAAGTTAATCAAAAACTTAGCTCAATCAAATGATTTACTCTATTTTTTAGAAGATCTTCCAAAAAAACAAGAAACTGAATTTAATATTCAAGCCGATTTAAACATAAAGCTATCGATTAGCCTTGCTAACAAACGAACGCTTGTTGAAGTCTTTGAGAAGCTTTTGAATCAAGACAAGCCCTCTCAGCAACTTTTATATAATATATTATTTGGTTTGAAGGTCACATCTCAAATTGATTCAAAAATCACTAGCCTTATAGATAAAACATATAAAAACACAAAGAATTTAGATGATATCTTAGTTATTATTAAAAACACAGATTTAGAGATCTCATTAAAACATCTTCTTATGAATACCGAACAAAAAATCACAACTCGCCAAGCAAAAGTTCTCCGTTATCTTTTTGAACAAGCCCTTATGAATAATAATTTTGACCTTATAAAAAAAACTACTTCTATTCAGCCATTAAAGAAGTTAACCAGCCTCCCTATACTTAACTCCGAATCTTATCTTCTAGCTTCGTATTTACTACAAAAAAAATATAACAAAGCAAAAGAAATCTTTAAGAAAAATGACATCCATTTAGAAAAGAATGAAGAAAATCTCATGTTTTTTTTCTATGGTTGTTGGCTCAATGCCTTAAAAGGAGAAAAGTTTGCCTTTGCACATTTTTCAAAAATCTTAGAACTT
This sequence comes from Wirenia argentea, assembly GCA_025802215.1. Lineage (NCBI taxonomy): Eukaryota > Metazoa > Mollusca > Solenogastres > Pholidoskepia > Gymnomeniidae > Wirenia > Wirenia argentea. Next base: position 19,738 of record WNLI01153892.1, read on the forward strand.
CCACTACCCCCATATTGGGCTCTAGGGACTCTTTTTTTAACAGACAGACTTGGTAGCATTAAAGAGTTTGAAAAAAAAGCACTCCCTTTCGAAAAGTACGAGCTATTTAAACAGCTTTATATATATTATGCTTCTTCAGGGGAGAAAAAAACTGCAAATAAATACCTTAAGTTATGGAGAGGAGTTTTTAAATAATGAAGTTACCCATTCCAAAGGTGATTAAATCATCAAAGATCTTTTCTAAGCATGGAAAAACAATAGAAGAAGATACTCTTCAATTAGAAAATGATGAGACCTACTCCTATTACTCGCTTCACACTACCCCATATTCTGTGATGACTCTAGCTTTTACTTTTCAGAACAAAGTTGTTATTAACTATGAATATCGACATCCCTCTAAATCTATTCTTTTAAGTCTTCCCGGTGGCTGTGTTGACGAAGGAGAGGACTATAAAAAAGCTGCTGAGAGAGAATTCTTAGAAGAAACAGGTTTTATTGGTCACGATTTTGAACTTATAGGCTCTGCTTATCCTTTTCCAGGTTTTAGCTCACAAAAGACGTTTTATTATCGAGCCTATAACGCGAAAAAAGTAGAAGATACATCTCTAGACCCTTGCGAAATCTTAAAGACAGAGCTCATCTCTCTTCCCGATATCAAAAATCTGATTAGATCAGGTGAAAACGTTGATGGGCATCTCATGACAGCTTTAAGTTTCCATGCTTTAAAGCCAAATTAAAACCCTTATTTAATCTTCAATTGGTATTTCTTGTTTTTTCCCTGTTTCTTGATTCTCTATTATAAGATGGGTATCTGTAATGGTTAATGTTTCTCTGAATTCTCCCCTATTTCCATCCCCATCATTTGTTTTGTTTAATAAAAAGACTTCTCCGCCATCTGCTGTGATTTTTTTTATTTCAGCTACATATTGTTTAGTTACTTTAGATGGAAAATAACCTTCAAAGACAACTTTTTTAAACTTTTTTCCTTTAAAAACTTTTGAAAGGTCTTGTGCTCCAAAATAGGCAACAACATCAGGACAAAATGTAATATCAGGATTAACAACTACAGCATCTTTCCATTGGCGCTCATCTAAGTATTCAGCATCACTAATAGTATTAGCTGGATCTTGAAATAGCACTCCTCCTCCAGCATCAGATAATGGAGCATGTTCTCCGCCAATAACAACTGTATCTGCATTTAAATTAATATCATTTAATACTAAAGCGCCATGATCAACGAAATCACTTCTAATATCTTTCATGTCTCGTGTTATTAATAAGTGCTTCCTCTCTCTTTTTAGATCCTTTCCATCAAAATATGTTTTATCTTCTCCCTTATCATCACATAACATCAGATGAAATAGCTCTGATTCATCCACTTGTCCTTTTCCTAGTTTTTTATAACACTCAATAAGATCGTTAAATTCACTTTCAGTTAACTTATTCCTCTCAGAAAGATATGTTTTTGCTGTTGAAGCAAAAACGTTTACTAACATTAATGAAATTTTAGCTTGATTTTTTGAAAATGCTATTTGAGAAATTGTCTTCATTAAGAGCCTTCCTCTACTTGAAAACGCATCCGACTGTAATAAACTTTGTGCTGTCCCGTTTAGAACCTCTGCTATGACATTTCTTGCTTCATCTTTTAAGCCAGGGGCTATGTCTTTCCTTTTATCGAGGGCTATATCAACGAGGAATAAGTACCCCTCTCCTGAAACTCTCATATTTGTCTCCTAACAAAAATTATTTGTTTTTTTAATAGTTTATATCTGGAAACTATAAGAACAGAAAAAGTTTAGTTTTACTGGAAACTTTCAGAAGCAGAAATATGCCCGTCGGGCAAATCAATTATACCAAATAATCTATTTTTTGTAAATAAATAACTTTAATTTTGAATAAATCAGCAAACTGATCTATATCTAAACTCTTGAAAATAAACAGAATACAAATAAACACCTAACATATAAAAGTTAGGTGTTTATTTCTATAAGCTCTATTTAACTCTTTAAATCCTAAAGGCTTTTAGGTTGACCTTTTCCTTGAATTACTGCAATGCTTCGACCACCTAAACTTCGCGAGCTTGAAGAATCAATGCCATTAGCAACAGCGCCTACGAAGGCGGCTATTTGACCTTTAGTAATGTCTACGCCCAAAGCATCTGCTTGTCTTTGAACTTCTCTGGCAGCAAGGCGTCCTTTTGCTACACCAGCAGGAAATCCTTGTATATTAGAACCTTGACCTGATCCATCTATAGGTGTTGTGGGTGTTGTCATGAAAAACCTCCAAATTAGGGGTTGGTTTACGGGTCTTGATTCCTGTTAAATAAAATTATATCAAACCCTTATTTATTTTACAACTCTCTATTTTTAGTTAACTAATTCAATAAATTACTAAAATATAGGCAATTACAGTTATAATTGTTTTAAAGAATACTAAAAAATTATTTTATAAACTATTGATTTTAATCCTTTTAAGCAAAAGATATACTTATTTTATATTTTTTGTTATATTTTTTTGTTTTACGAAAAAAAGTTACGTAATGGTTGAATTATCAAAGACTTACGATCCTAGCGAAATAGAAACGAAATGGTATGCTTTTTGGGAAGAAAAAGGATATTTCAAGGCAAACCCCGCTTCTAATAAGCCTCCCTTTGCTATTGTAATGCCTCCGCCTAATATCACAGGCATCCTACATATGGGCCACGTTCTAGGAAACACCCTCCAAGATATCTTGATCCGTTTTAAAAGAATGCAAGGTTTTGAGACTCTATGGGTTCCAGGAACAGACCACGCAGGAATTGCAACGCAAACCGTTGTAGAAAAGCACCTTAAAAAAACCTATGATCGGGGCAGAAAAGACTATACTAGAGAAGAGTTTGTAAAGCACATTTGGGATTGGAAAGAAAAACATGAGAATACGATTATTGACCAGATTAAAGCCTTAGGCTGTTCATGTGATTGGAGTAGAATGCGTTTCACAATGGATAAAAAGAGCAACCTTGCGGTAAGAAGCATCTTTAAAAAGCTCTACGACGAAGGACTAATCTATAGAGGAGACTACCTTGTAAACTGGGACCCTCTAACTCAAACAGCCCTTGCAGATGATGAAGTAGAGTATGAGGATAGAGAAGGCCATCTTTGGTATATTTCATACCCTCTGTCAGATGGAAGTGATAATTTAGTAATTGCAACTACTAGGCCAGAGACAATGCTTGGAGATACAGCTGTTGCTGTATCAGCAAGAGATGAAAGATATAAAAAGTATATAGGAAAGACAATCACCCTTCCTATTACGAATAGAGAAATCCCAATTATTTCCGATCACCATGTTGACCCTGAATTTGGAACAGGCGTTGTCAAAATTACACCAGCTCATGATCCAAATGACTATGAAATGGGAATAAGACATAACTTGTCATTTATTAACATCATGACTCCTGATGGAAAAATAAATGAAAATGGGAAAGACTTTTTAAACTTGAGCATGGCAGAAGCTAGAGTTCAAGTGATTGAAAAACTCAAAGAACTCGGTCTTTTAGTAAAAGAAGAAAAGCATACTCATAGAGTTGCTATTTCTTATCGATCTAAAGCAACTATTGAACCTTATATGTCTAAGCAGTGGTTTGTGAAAATGACTGCCTTTGCAAAAAGGTTAAAACATGCCGTCAAAGAAAATCAATTAGAGATTCTTCCTTCAAACTGGGAAAGCACCTATTTTCACTGGATTGATAATTTAAGAGATTGGTGCATAAGTAGACAACTCTGGTGGGGGCATCGCATTCCAATTTGGTATGATAAAACTAACCCTGATAATATCGTATGTTATGCTGAAGAAGGACTCCCTAAAGAAGTTCAAGAGGATTCCGAAAGATGGATACAAGACGAGGATGTTTTAGATACTTGGTTTTCTTCCGCTCTATGGCCTTTCAGTACTTTAGGTTGGCCTGAAAAAACTCAAGATTTAGAAAAATTTTACCCGAATTCACTCCTTTTAACAGGGCACGATATTCTTTTTTTCTGGGTCACAAGAATGGCTTTAATGGGAGAATATGTATTCAATAAACTGCCATTTCCTAAAACACTTCTTACAGGGCTTATTTTCGGAAAATCTTATTGGAGACAAACTCAAACAGGAGGTGTAGCTTATGTATCCCAAGAAGAAAGGATGGAGTATGATTTAGGCAAACCTGTACCTAAAGATGTTCATTCCAAATGGGAAAAGATCTCAAAATCTAAGGGTAATGCCATCGACCCAAGAGAAATCGTAGACCTATATGGAACTGATGCTATGCGTATGGCTTTAGCAGCAAGTCCACTCTTATCCCATCAAATTGATTTAGACCGAAGAAAATTTGAAGAGTTTAAAAACTTTTCAAACAAATTATGGAATGGCGCTCGTTTTGTCTTTATGAATATTTCATCTTTATCTTATGAGTTATTTTCAAAAGGATTAGACTTTAAGAAATTAAAACTAGAAGACAAATGGATTCTAGAAAGACTAAAAACCAATATAGCTTGTATAAACGAATCCCTTTCTACTTATCAGTTTGAAAAAGCGGCTCTTTCGGCATATAACTTTTACTGGAAAGAACTATGTGCCTATTATTTGGAGATCTCAAAGCCATTTCTATTTGGAAAAGAAGGCGAAGAAGAAGATAAAGAGACAAAACAGAAGGTCCTTGTTATTGTCCTTATAGCATCTCTAAGACTCTTACATCCTATGGCTCCTTTTATAACGGAAGAAATATTTCAACGAGTAAAAGAACACTTTGGAAATATTAAAGGTGTGGATAAAGATTTAGATCCGTTTACAAAAGATGCTTTGGAAGCTCTTTTATGTGACAGCATTATGATTTCAAAATATCCCGAAAATAATTTTGGAAAACCTAACTTATCCGTTATTGACGATTTTAAAATACTTGAAGAGGTTATTTACACGATACGTAACATACGAGGTGAAATGAAAATACCTCCTGGAGATAAGACTGACCTCTATATTATAGGTGAAAAAAGCTCTTCATTAATTGAAAAGATTGAGAAAAACAATCATATGATTCGCTCCTTACTTCCTGTAAATACCATCTATTTTGAAGATAAAGAGCCTAGCTTAGTTTTTTTTAGTGAAAAAAACATCGATAAAACAAAAATTATTGTTCCTATGCCAAAAGAACTCTTAGGTAAAGAAAAAAATCGCATAGAAAAAGAGTTACTTAAAGTTGAAAATAACTTAGTGAAAATTCAAGCTAAGCTCAAAAACCCAAATTTTATTGAAAGAGCTCCTCAAGATTTAGTAGATAAACAAAAAAAGCTATTTGACGCTATAAAGTCTCAACAAAAAGATCTTTTAGAAAAACTCCAAAAACTCTCTTGATCTTCTATCCTATCTCTCCTAAATTGAGGCAAGAGGTGATACATGAAAAATATTCCTTCTTCCACTAGATTACAAAGAAAGAGATCACACTTTGCTGAAAATTACAGGATAAAAGTTACAAGTAAATTAAATGAAATGACCGTGATTATTGAACACCACAAAGGAAAAGTGCCTATCAAACTAGAATTATCAGAAAACAAAAATATTCAAATTACCAAGTGTTCTTATTCAAGAACAGCACGTCTTTTAGCTAAAGGTGATCTATATATTAAGGAGCAGGTGGGGCTATTGCTCTTGCCTCAACCCAACCCATTGTAGCTGCAGCATCAAAGCTAGTATCTACAAAAACACTTCCAAGGCAAGGGTAAGGAAAAGATGACATAATTCCTGTATCAGCAATACTAGAAACCGCCCCCGTGACAAAATTGCACATTCCATTTCCTAAGTCAGCAATATAGTTTAAAGGAGTAAAATCAGGTATTTTCAAAATTGAAAAAGCTGTTTCTGTTACTTTATCAACACCAGTCATGGCTATCCCTACGGGAGCGCACACATAAGGAGAAATTTTAGGATAATCACTCGTTTTCATAATTCCTCTACAGAAAGTAGCTTGTAAGTCTTCAAAAGGAAAAATTAAGGTTGAAGATCCAAATACAGTAGCATACCGCTTTCCTGATAGTGTAATAATATTGCTTAAGTCTTTTTGCTCTAAAGGAGTATATCCTGCAGAAGCTAAGACTCCTCGTATTTGAGGTTCTAAATTGTCAACAATTGGTATAGTTATTTTTTGAGCAATTCTTAAAGCTCCGTAATGAACAAAAGATGACGAAGCTTGCAATGCAGCGCAAACCTCCTTTGAAAATGGTTCAATGATAGTAGAATTTTGAAAAGGCTCTAACTCTTTGCCTTCCTCACTTGTAATTGAACTATAGATTCTATAAAGCCCCTCTATCAAACCCCTCTCCATTTGTTAAAAGCGATATTAACAAAAACATATTAATAAATAATAAACTTATTCTATAAACAAAAATTTAATCAGAACTGTTTAAATTTTTAATTATAAAATACAAAGCATTTAATAGTTTAATATGACTTTTCTTTTAAAAGCGCATACCCAATTAAAATCTCAAGATATAGGGATCCATGTATTGGAAAAGAACGTTTTTCAATAGAAGCCTCTTTACAATACTCTTCTGTTGAAGTTAGCAATAGACAAAACTGATCGATTTGCATTTTTAGTTCTTCAAAAACAAGATTTGGTCTCTTATCTTTGCTGCATCACTTAGATTCATAAGAAGGAGAGGTCTGTCCTCGTACTTCCCCTGCCTCATTAAGGTATGTATGAATATTAAGGTAGATTCCTCCTTCGAAAAGAGCTTTTACCTCACCTTCCTTAGATAAGGGCGGCGATAATTTAGAATTACCTCTTAGCTTATAAACACCTGTTATAAATCCCGATCTTCCCATAGGAGATTCGTATCCGTTAAGGGGAGTGGATTCTGATGAACCTAAATTTGGAATTTCAGCTCTTGAAGGATCTCCAAAAATTGTTTGAATAATCGGCCCCGATTTTTTTGAATTCCCAAGATGAAAATGCATCATGATGGGCCTACCGCTTAAACCAGAATAAGAAATTGCGTAGCGGAGCTCTCCTGTTTTATGGTTAAATAAAAAAGTAGCTGAACCACATGCATCTGGATAAGGAAAAATAGGATCGTAGGCTCTTTTTTTGTAAAAAGGATGAGGAGCCTTTTGGCTGTCAATATTATACAGTTCATGAAGAACTTTATCAGTGTTCATTACACATGTAAAGGATGTCATCAGGCTTTCTTTTCTAGAGTCAGAACGATTATTAAAACTTGCATTAAGATCAAAAGAGATCATAAAAAAACATACTACAATAGCTAAACAGTAAGTTTTTTTAAGAAAGTTTTTAAATACACTGGCCATAGAGCTCTTCCTCTTTATTGATTCCATTAAATACACCAAGTATAAAAATTCGATTTATGTCAATGTTTATTTTTATTTTTATTTTTAAAAATGATGCTGTAATTTCCTACGATTTCAGCAAAAAAACGGACTTTTTTGCAGTCTATTGCAAAAAAGTCTTGACTATTTTGCATTTCAGTGCAAAATAGTCGGATATGAGAAGATATCAAAAAAAAGCAATTTTAAAAGACTTGCAACATAAAATGGTTCTTATAGCAGGTCCTAGACAATCTGGGAAAACGACTTTAGCAAAGGAGATCGCAAAAGAGTTTTCCTCCCCAGTATATTTAAATTACGACAATTTAAAAGATCGAAAAATCATTGAAGATGAAGGATGGCTACCTAGTGCACAATTGGTTATTTTTGATGAAATCCACAAAATGAAGCAATGGAAAAACTATTTAAAAGGTGTCTATGATACAAAACTTTCCGATCAAAAAATACTTGTTACTGGGAGTGCACGATTAGAGATTTTCAATCAAGTTGGAGATTCATTAGCGGGACGTTACTTTCTACATAGGCTCTTGCCTTTATCTCCATCTGAATGTGAAAAAGTGAATGAGGATTATTCTATCAATAGATTCATTGAAAGGGGAGGATTCCCTGAACCTTTTTTAGCTGATGATCTTACCTATGCAAATAGATGGCGATTACAATATGTAGATAGTTTACTAAGAATTGATGTTTTAGAGTTTGAAAATATCCATAATTTAAACGCAATTAGGTTAGTCTTCCAATTATTAAGAGAAAGAGTAGGCTCTCCAATTTCTTTAACTTCAATTTCTGAAGATGTTGGCATCTCGCCAAATACAGTAAAAAAATATATCCAAATCCTAGAAGCTTTATACATTATTTTTCGAGTTCCTCCTTTTTCAAGAAATATAGCAAGAAGCATTTTGAAAGAGCCAAAAATTTATTTTTTTGACATTGGACTAGTTAAAGGGGATGAAGGAAAAAAGTTTGAAAATTTAGTAGCTAGTTGTCTTTTAAAACATGTTTATTCAAAGATTGACTACAAGGCTGAAGAATATTCTTTAAATTTCCTCCGAACAAAAGAGGGGAAAGAAGTTGATTTTATCTTAGCCAAAGACAAAAAAATAGAGAAAATGATAGAGGTCAAATTACATAAAAATCATATTAGTCCTCACCTATTCTATTTTAAAAAAAAATACGATATTCCCGGATGCCAGATAATAAAAGAAATCAAAAAAGAAAGAATTGAGTCAGAAATCGAAATCCTAGACGCTCGTAATTTTCTTAAAAATCTTGATCTATAACTACAAAAAGTCGGTAATAGATTCTTGATTTTCTCTTAAATAACTAACAGCCTTTTCAAAATCACATCCCAAAGCGAGCATTGTAACTATTATCTTTACGGTAGAGGGTGTATACTCAAATCTGTTCTCTTCATATTCTTTTTTACGTTCTTCAATCGCATTAACTAAGTGAAAAAGCTCTCTATCGCTACATTCTAATTTAACATCTTTTATCTTCCAGATTTCTTTAGTTAAGCGAATACACCTATCAAGAAGCTTGTTATTTGATGCTCTTACATCAATCATCTTGTTTCCATAAACCTTATTCATTAAGACCATAGAAGAATTAGAAATCATATTTAAAACTTGTTTTAAGCAAACTGTATTAACGACTCCAAGTAACGAGTCTGAAGGAAAATCAATTGATACCAAAGCATCTATATTTTCATTTTTTTGAAGCTCTAAATTACTTGAGCAAAGTATCAAACCTATTTTTGCTCCTTCTCTTTTAGCATCTATTAAAGCAGATTCTAAAGTTGGTATATTTGTTGTATCTTTTGTTACTCCAATAACCAGATTACCTTTTGATAGATTTCTTTTGTTAAGGCCTTGAAGTCCAATCAATATATCGCTTACATCATCCAAATCTTGCTTATTAACTTCTCTCCCTAAAAGCTTTGTCCAAGCCTTTAAATTATCACTCTCACGAAATAGAAAAGCTTGAAATTCTGCCTGTTTTTTCCCTTGTTCAGATGTTCTTCGAGGTGGATTTGTAGAAAAAGTTGGAGCTGTTTCAGTCGCATCTATTAATACCTCTCGAATTGCATCATCATAAGCCAAAAAAGTAACATACCCTTTATTAGTTTGATCTGATATCTTTCTAAAGTTAGCATCGGGACCTGAAAAAACTTCGTACTCAAGTTCAACGATTTTTTTTATCTGTCTCAAATTTTGAATGATACTTTCATTACAAGCCATTATTGAACTAATAGTTTGTTTTACATGAAGCTCTAAATCAAACGATTTAGATTTATCAAAGGTTTTAGAAAACAAACCCTCTAGAGTGCTCCCTAAACAAAGTTCTGCTAAAGTAGCTGCTTGAAGACGGGTTGAGCCTGATATTGCTTGTGGCCCTATATCTACTAAAAGAGAATTTGTGTTATAGCTAGAAAATAGAAGCTCTGTTCTTTTTGGAACTCGTAAAGAATTATAAAAATAGTAACATTTTGCTTTTTTTTGATAAGCCTCTATCCCACATCCCACATTAAAAGAGGCACTGCCACTAGCTGAAATTAAAAAAACAATATCTTGAGGGTTTAATTCATATTCTGAAAGGACCTTTTCTCCTAGCTCAATTGAATCTTCAAAACCTTCTTTTGCTTTTACAACGGCTGAATCCCCCCCCCTGCTATTATAGCAACAATAGAATCTTTATAAAGCTGCATGCTTTCTCTATCATCACATGCCTTTCTCCATTTTGCAGACAAGTCTAGAGCTATACGTCCACTTGAGCCTGAGCCTATAAAAAAAAGTCTCCCCCCTCTCTCAATACTTTGTGAGAGGGTTTGTATAAGCTCTTTCATGTATGATTTATAAAAGTAATCATACCCTTCTATTACATTCTTATCTGCACTGTGTAGGATTTTTAATCCTTGCTCAATAGAATCTTTCATTACAAAACTCAAATCTCTCGTTTTTTCTAGGTGTAATTCTGTAGTTAACTCACCAAGGCTAAACTTACTTTTAAATTGCTCGTAATTAAGATCTGTAGAAAAAAGTGATACTTGAATAAAAAAAGAAATTACAAAAAAAATCTTTAAATTCATTTCTAAATTCAACCGTAATGTTTTAGAGTGCTTAGAATCTTTGATTTCTTTTTTTTTGTAGAGACTTATTTTATATTTGCTCACTTTCTAGATAAACAATATTAATAAATATTTATATTCTCATTAAAATGTGTCTCTTTTTCAAAAATCTTAAGATAAAAACACACCGAAAAACTTTAGGAGTATACCACATGGTCTCTAATACCAACCTTATCTACCCTCTTTCTGCTC
>WNLI01153893.1:0-15333 GCA_025802215.1 Wirenia argentea
ATAGGCCTATAGCTCTTGGATACGCTATCTACTACACTACCCCCCATCTAATTAAGAAGGCGCCACTTCGTCATCAATAATTATACACAAAATAATACGCGATAGGCTATGACACAAAATGATACACAATATAAGCTAATACACACAATAATAATTTGTTATCAACAATAAAATCATACAAACTTGAGGCTATTATTTACTTTATGGTGTTTTATACAAAATGTTTTAGATTACACTATTAATTTGATCAATCATTATGGTACGTGATGATGGTGATAACAATTGAACAGTGGCTAAGTATGCGTGGTCGGCTAATTACATTACAGTATTAGAATTATCGAATTATATGTTGGTCAGCAAAGTAGCATTATATATAATTTATAAGCTACTTTTTGTCGGGCATTATTTACACAGAAAATTGGACAGAATTATTATATTTACACTATATACAAGTTCTGTTTTCCGACTACGACAGGACGAAGCCCTCCAAATTCTTGGGGGACCTCTTCTGTCGCATACCTCTACCACAGTCTGGGGGATGGACCGGATGGTCTATTGTCACGTCGGTCATGGTCAGAGGATTTGAGTCGGGTATACATGCCTGGTTGGAGGTATCTGGTGGGTACATGGGGACATTATCATCAGTTTGAGGTCTGTTGTATTGATCGGTTTGTGCATAGGCCGATTTGCCAGGGTCCCACACCATGGATGAGTTCGGTAGCGGAAGATCTGTCCAGTTGTCATGCGTGTGTAGGCCTACGCACATGGGGGATTCAATTGGTGTCGTCCCGTGACAGGTCAGAGTCTCGTTGAGGTCGTCTGGATAGATCGGTGCGTTATGTGTGTGCTCGGGAAGGTCGTCGGACAGTGACTTACTGGTCAGATACTTGACGTCCATGTTTATGTGTGGTGTTTTTGGATCAATATCTACTATATCCCCATCCCTTCTCTCATGAGCCATAGCTACAGCATACGGATCAGTGTCGATGCTGTCGGGAGCATCACTCTCGGGTGTGTCCTTGGGCAATAGCGATGGATTGTGTGTGTCAATGTCATCAGTCATGTATTGCTCATTGGTCAAGTGATTGACGTCCATCTGTGTATGTGTTTTCTGGCCAATTATATCGACAGTAGGCCTAACTCCATCATGTCTGTCGTCAGTCAAGGGCGTATGCTGATCGGTGTAGCACGTGTCTCTAGCATCACTCATGTGACCGTTAGGTTGGTTGAGCTCAATGCGCATATTTTCGAGATCTATTCGTGCGTTGAATTTACGAAGGAAGTCTAGGCCGATTATAATGTCGTCGGTTATTGTGGCGATCAAAACGGAGTCGCATTGATATTTTACGCCTGCTACCGTTATGGTAACTCCAGTTGCGTCTTTCGCGTCGATTACGCTGCCGTCGACAGATCTGATTTTCTTGTCATCACCGATGGTCAAGGGGAGATTTAGGGATTTAACGAAGCTGTCTTTAATAACTGTCCTTTGGGCCCCTGTGTCCACGATAGCGTCCACGGCCGTGTCGTTAACCAGCACACTGATGGCGAGTGTCATCGCGTTAGGTGTCGTTAGTATGGGCTCGTCGTATATTCGCCTGTTCTTGGTGGATTCGGTTATGGACGGGGTCTTTCTAGGCTTAGGGCATTCGCGGCTGTAGTGTCCCTCCTCGTCGCAGTTGTAGCACTTAGAGAGCGAACGTCGCGGCGAAGGGCTTCTATTCGCAGTGCTGGGAGATCTGCTCCGGGACAACAACTGCACTATTCGGTCGACGTTCCCCTTTATGTCCGAGACTTCCGTCTTAAGTTGGGCCAAATCGTTCTGTATCGTGGTTACATCCATTTGCACGGTCCTTATGCTTGACTGGGAAGTACCCGGTACTTCATCCGAGAAGTGTATGCTTCGCACGTTTTCCGTTTTCTTATTCATGACCAATCGGTGGTTGTGGATGGCATTCTGGACGATTTGGAGCGCTTCGTCGAGGCTAGATGGGTTCTTGTCGAGAGCATTGAGCGCGGCCCTTTTGTTTTCGATGCCCCTGAGGAATGTGTCCACTGCAATCGATTCTAACATGCTGTCCGAGGCGTCTGGGTATCCTTCCATGCAGAGTTCTAGGACTTTCTCCGAGAATTCCTCCAGTGATTGGTCGTCCTGTTTCAAGTCCTGTATGCGCCGCCGCACCGTACTTGGAAGATCTCTGTGGCCAAATCGAGATTCTAGCTTAGCTACGAGAGTGGCATAGTCGTTTTGAACGTGTGGTGGGCATATTGCGTAGAATTTTAAGGCTTTATCCCGGAGACAAAACATCAGATTCTCGAGTTTTTGTTGTTCGGTGAACCCATATTTGCCGCAAATTTTGTCAAACTGTACGAAGAACGGTTTCCAGTCAGCCCCATGGAATGTGGTCATTTTAGGTGGTTGGAACACGGGTCTGCGCTGTGTGCCGACTGCATGGCTTTCATTGCTTGTACTGTTCGGTTGGATAACCTTGGGTGGTGGCAGTGCGGTTTTAACGCGGACAGCATCCTTTTGTAGTTTGACGACATTAGCCTCTGCGAACGCCAGCGCTGTTTTCAGTCTAATAATTTCCTCTTCCTGGTCCTTACTAGAGTCACCGGTTAAGTGTTCGCCGTCGTTGACCGTGGTGATAGTACCGGGATGAGTATTTTGGTAGATACCATTAGGAGCCAGACGTTCGATTTCATCTTGCAACGTCGAATCGTTTGGTCTTTCCCCTTCTTTGTCTTTTTCTGTGTCGCCGTTGTCCTCGTTTTCAGTAACTGTGGCTGCCTCGAAAGTAACTAAGCCTTGTTTTACTAGTTGTTCGAGTATGCTGCCTGTCGCGGGCATGTCCGTGTTGTTTTTGACATCTTCTAACGTTAGAATACCGTCGTGTTGCTCGCGCAGGTTGACTATGGCCGCTGCCCGCCTATTTCCGATGTCCTTCAAGCTCATTATGTCGTCGAGAGATGCAGAATTGATATTCATACTTGGTGACGCGGGAACAAATGATAATTAGCACAATAGTAGGTGGTGTTGGGCTATCGTATACTGGGGTCGATTTACTGTGAATTTATATTTATATGAAATAGTCAAATGGCAGATCGGATTTTCGATCGAATTACTAGGTGAATGATACGTCAAATGATGGTGAAACAGATTGTTTGTATGGCTTGATTATCCAACATTTTACACAATTTTATTTTTTGACAATCAACGCTATATATATCTACGGAGTGGAATCTAGTAATAATGGGTTATAGTGGTATCAAAATAATATTGTACGCATTAAAACATTAAGTCAAATTTATTTTATTTCTATTACTTTTATATGTATGTAAATTGACAATCGACTCTATATATATCTACGGAGTGGAATCTAGTAATAGTGAATTATCGAGTTAGCAGCAAAATGATAATATTGTACGCGTTATGTTACGTTGTTACATGTATATCTGTAGTCTATCGCAATAACTTTAGAGTAATATTTGAACACAAACCGGGAGAATTACACAATTTATGGCGTTCCACAGGGTAGTGTATTATCTATTATGCTATATTATACGGGTTACAGTGAAAAGACCGCCTGATCTGATCTACAGAGGTTTTAGCAAATTGTAATTCCGCAAAAATTTCAACAACAAAAAACCTAAACCTATGGATACCAATTTTTAGATTTTGTAGGCAAATATAAATTATAACACAGTTTTTATACAAGTGTGAATATCTTTCTTTTTTCACACAGTGAGTCAATCTTTTCTCACTTTTTAAGTTGTCTTTTTTTGTGTGAGGTAATTTTTTCTCGCTATTTATTTTTTAGTGTGAGTTGATCTTTTCTCACTTTGTATATTTTTCTTGCGAGTTTATTTTTTCTCACTCTAGCCTATTTCTTCTCTGTGAGTTGATCTTTTCTCACTTTAGGCTATGTAATTTTTTTTTTCTATGTAGGCCTAGTGAATGATCAGTAATACTGTAGGAATAGTGGGCAGACTGCAGAATATAAATGGTTGCCTTGGTAGGCTACAATTATTACAATTGAAAATGTGTGCAGTTGACAATAATTTCAAATAAAAAGTAGGCCTAACAAGAATAGTAGTTGGAAATTATTTCCAGCAAATAGTAAATTGAGTTTACAAAATTTAGCCTACTACACAAGAAATATAAGTTGATTCTATTTGGTTTGAATTATTTTAAATTACACAAAAATGTTCAAAGTAGCCTATAATAATTATTAATGTGGGACACTATTACACTAATTAATTTTATGTTGATTTTGGTCTAAAAATTTGCTATACATTTTTGCTGGGAAGAACTAGGCATTACAATGTAAAGAAAAATTTTCTAGTACTGATTACAAAAAAAATCAGAATATTTGGGGGATTATTTGCCGGGAAATTAATTTTAAGTCAATATGAAAAGAGAAAAATAATTTTAACGCGATATAAACAATTTTCCCTGGGTTGAGCTTGGTATTACTATGTAGAGGTGATTTTTGTGGTGCTAATTACCAAAAATTAAATTAAAATAACGGCAACTTACTGAGAAATTAATTTTTTAGTTTTTACATTTACGGCAAAATAATTTTTTTTCTTGTTCTCAAAAGTGGGTCAGGCTGTCAGATGTCAATTTTGAGTAATTACGTAAACAAAGAATTTCTTTACGGCAACAGGGAAGTAACTCCGTGTAAATATAATTTGACAAGGATGAGATGATCATGCATAAAATGCAATTTCGTGAAAAGGGGAATAACTGGACACTAGAATGGGAATTTTAGGTAATCAAATAATCTAAATTTTGATGAAATTGTTTGAATTTGGGTAGGTACCGGTACATAAATTACACAAAACGTACATATAGCTGTCTATACACCCGTAAGGTCACTCGGAAAGAGCTATCGGACCTGTTTAGGCTGGCGTTGAGGCCAGTACCAGCAAAATATGCAGTAAAACACAATAGAATTGACAATAATATGGGCCTAAAATCACGCTAATCGTGACTATCACTCACAATTTTTAAGTGAAAATATCACCTAAATATCACCTAACGTAAGTGACGATATCACTTAAATTATCACTTAACATAAGTGAAATTAATCACCTAAATTATCACCTAAATGTAAGTGAAAATAATCACAAACTAGTTTGAATGCACTCTGACAGTCAGTGACGGTCAGAAAAATCACTGATTTTCACTGGCGTAGGCTTCGTAATTTACGCTGCCACCAGTATTGTAAAAGTAGCTAGTATTTAACTACTTACTAGGTAGCGTGGATGAGACGAATGTGTTTATCCAAGCTGAGTATGTTTTATCCAACGTTTGTCAGTGGGGTCCGCGTGTTCGTCTGCTGCTATCTTTCGTTACGAAGTTGTCTCCCTTTTTCGTAAGGGTCGATTCACACATCGTTAGTCAGTCAGCAGTGCGTCCGATATCTAGCCCCACTACACACCTCCCCATTATGTTGAAAAAGTGGGAGGTGTGTCCCCAAAAAGTTGGCGGACAGAGTCGTCAGAGTGCATTATTACAAACAACATTATGGTAGCAGGGTGAAATAAAATTCGCAATCTATATACAGAATCTACATAATGTGTGTCTCTTGAACTAAAGCGTTGAAGGTTAATTTCTGAATTTCTAGTTTCATAATACTAAACTAGTTTTTGTTTTAAGTTCTCACAAAAAGAAAATCCTCTAATTTCAGTGATGTTTCATTAACCAGCTAACAATTATAGTCAAGCATTAATTGACACATAATACATCAAAATACAACAAACTACTTTCCCTAAAATGGGTACGTCGTCTATGCTACAAGCTATAATGGTTACAAAATATGAATATGAAATACGACATGTGAAATGGCAAGCTATTATAAACATATAAAGCGTGAAATAACAAAATGCAATATTAAAACAATATCAACTATCTGCACTGGGTAACAAGTTAATACGAAATTTCGCTGAACAGACTGAAAACTGGCGAAATGGATATATATAAAAAAATCAGTCTAAGGGATAGAAAAATTGTAATTATAAAAATCCAAATATTAAATCAATTTTATCTTTTAAGTAGTGCCGAAGAATAACTTCAATTTATAACTAGAAATGACAATGAATGAAATAGCTAGTTTTTTGGCAACAAAGTACTTGCTACAAATTACAAATGCTAGTTATATACAATATCTTACAGTATGAGTGGAGTCCGGCCGAAAAGAAAAACATTAATTTCGTGAATAGAATTTCCGTCATAGAGTGAAAATGATTTTAAAACAAATCCAATTACCAAAAATAATGATAAGTTTAAATTCGAAGTTATAGTTTCCAGAAATAACACAATTACAAAATGACTCCACTCAATAAAAAACTATATACAGCTGGTTTTGAGTACCTTACTATTCGAAGTCCCTAAGTTTCGCGGGTGGCTTGATGGGTCGGCCACCCCTAGAGAACTTGGGAACATCGGTATCTACTATGTGACTATCGGCAGAGTCAGTGCCGGAGCTTTTCGTCAGAGAGCTGTCATCACTGCTTGGGTTAACGAGTTCATTCACTTGGTTGTCCTCGCTGTCAGGTCGAGCTGTTTCTGGGGGCTCCTGATCTTGCTCTACAGACTCCACGAGTGTATTCTCGATATCGTTGATGTCAGGTTGAGGTATGTCAAGTGTCAACTCGTCGTCATGTACGACCTCGGAATCTTCGTCATCGGAGATTACGTCCTCGTCTGTAAGCAGTGTCACAGATATCAGAGTGTGTCGAGCTCGTTTAAGCCAAGTCGGAACTTCTCGGTCATTACAAGACTTGAGTCTATTGTGGTGGACGACTGACTCGCGCTTCCGGTCTTTGACAGTGTACAGTGGGTGTTTGCTCTCGATGATGAGGTGGGGACCTGACCAGGGCTGTCGCAGTTTTTTCGATTGACCGATTTTACCCGATGAATCATACAGATAGACAATGTCTCCAACTTGGTACAATTTTTCATTCTTTCGAAGGTCATATGACGATTTTTGTCGCTTCTGGCTAGATTCTAGGGCCTTCCTTGCCGCTTCGTGTGCACTTCTGAGGTTTCTTTCCAGCTCTTGGACGTGTTCATAGGGACTTGCGGAAGTTTCCTCGTTCGTTCGTAACATGACATCCATTGGAGTCCTGACTTCACGGCCAAGCATAAGCATGTTCGGTGTAAATCCAGTGCTACGATTAACTGTGGACCGAATAGCACTTGCGACGTATGGAATATACGAGTCCCAGTTACGTTGGTTGTCGTTCGAGCGTAGGTAACATCGAACTGACTGAATGAGGGTACGGTTCTGTCTTTCTACCTGTCCGTTTGATGCTGGGTGATACGGCGTTGTTCGGGTACGACTAATTTCTAGTACCCTACATATGTCCTTGAAGAGTTGACTCATGAAGTTTCTGCCTTGGTCGGAGTGGATGATATTAGGCATACCGAATGTAAGCAGGAAGCGCTCCACGAGGTTTTGGGCTACGGTGGGTGCGGTCTGATCCGGGATTGGGTAGCTTTCTAGCCATTTGGAGAACTGGTCTACAATCATCAAGATGTACTTGTTGCCTCGACGAGACTCGGGAAATGGCCCCAGTATGTCGATGTGTACGCGCTCAAGGACAGCACCAGCGTGGCACTCGCCTAGAGCTGCTCTCGCATGTCGATCAGGTTTTTTAGCTTTATTGCAGCTCGCGCAAGATTTTACATAGTTACGACAATCCCCAGTCGACCCATACCATATATAGTTAGCCTTGAGTCGCTTCAGTGTCCTTTGTTGACCGGCGTGTCCCGCCAAGAGCGAGTCGTGGCAAGATTCCAACACGTCACGCTGCAGAGGTGTCGGTACTATCAGCAGTAGTACGGAGGGGTGTTCCCACTGGTAATACAGTACGTCATCTTTCAATACGAGCTGTTCTCGAAGAGTCCAAAATTTCTTTATGGATGGTGAGCAGAGGAATAATTCCGATTCTGTGGGCTCCCGGCTTTCTTCCATCCACTCAATTAACTTCTTTATATTCTCATCATTCAGTTGCTGTTCTCTCAATTGTTGGGGGCTGTAAGCTGTCATCCAGTTTGTGTCTTCATTTGGATCAACCTCGGTGTTGTTTTCAGATTCGCTCACAGCATGGTTCGATTCTGTGATTACTTCGAGTTCCATGTGACCATCATTTTTACTCTCGGAGTTACCATTGGGGTTTTCTGTCTCATCAATTTCGAGCTCCGTGTCACCACCATTTCTACTCGCGGAGTTACCATTGGGGTTTTCTGTCTCATCCATCTCTTCACTTTCAATTCCAATTCCATTTCCGTCTTGGGTGTTTTCAGTCTGTGCTTTGCTCGTGTCGGATTGATTATTCTCAGCGTCTTGTCTGCTGCCGTGTTGGTGTGATTGCTCATCGTCGCCATCTTGGTCAGAATTTGCATCTTGATGAAGAGCGTCAACAGGTTCAGCTTGTATGGCGCGGACTGTGAGGGGTATCACATCGTCGACATCATCTTCGAAGCGTTCCCATTGAGAGTGCATCTTGGTGCATGCTTTGCATCCTTTGCATGGTAGAGATGTCACATCATAGCCAGCTTTGTAGCAGTCACAGTCTTCTTCGAGCGGGATACGGGATAGTCCGTCTGCATTAGAGTGTCGGTTTCCTGGGCGGTGCTGGATAACCATGTCATACTGGGATATCTCCTCAAGCCAACGTGCTAGCATGCCTCCGAGATTTCGAAAGCGAGTAAGCCAGACAAGGCTACTGTGGTCGGTTCGGACTGTGAACTGTTTTCCAAGGAGGTAGTGTCTGAAGTGTCTGGTTGTGACAACTATGGCTAGCAGTTCTCTCTTAGTAGGACAGTATGCCTTTTGAGCTGAAGAGAGGGAGTAGCTGCAGTACGCGATTGTTCTCTCTTCACCTGACTGGACTTGGGACAGCTCTGCGCCGATGGCATATTCCGAGGCGTCTGTGTCTAAGATGAAGCGGTCATTGGGGGTTGGCAAGGCGAGAACTGGTGGTGATGTCAAGGCTTCTTTAACCTGGTCGAAGGCTTTCTGTTGGGTATCTGACCAGTTGAAGTGAGTCTTGGTACCTGTCAGGGTGTACAAGGGGGAACTCATTCCTCCAAAACCTTGTATCCAATTACGGTGGTAGTTGGCGAATCCCAAAAACTGCTCGAGTTGTTTTTTGTCCTCAGGAATTGGCCAGTTCCTGACTTTCTCTACGTGATCATCTAGAATTTCAACTCCTTGGCGAGTCACTTTGCGTCCCAAGAAGACGATTTCCTCTCTTGCCAGTACGCACTTTGTTGGCTTGAGTTTCAGGTTGTTCTCTTTGAACTTGTGCAGTACCGTCCTCAAATTGCTCATGTGGTCATCGAACGTTGTGCCCAGCACGATAACATCATCTAGGTAGACTATCACCTTGCTCCACAGGAGGTCCCTCAATATGGAGTTCATAACTCTCTGGAACGTAGCCGGTCCATTACATAAGCCGAAACTGAGCCTGGTGTGTTCAAATAGACCGTGTTTTGTCAGGAATGCCGTCTTGTGCTGATCTTCTGGTGAGATGCCGATTTGCCAGTATCCCGATGCCATGTCCAGACTAGAGAACCACTGCGATCCACTTAGAGTGTCTAAACATTCTTCGATCAGAGGTAATGGATATGCATCTTTGATGGTTTTCTTGTTTAGTTCACGGAAGTCAATGCAGTACCTTACAGATTTGTCCTTTTTCCGGACCAGACAGGGTGAGGAGCAATAGTCGGAGTCAGATGGGGTTATCACCCCGGCTTTTAGCATGTCGTTGATGACTTTTTCTTCCTCTCCCTGGAATTGTAAAGGTGTGCGGCGTAGGCGTTGCTTCACAGGTATGTCATCCGTAGTGGTGATCTTGTGGGGTAAATGATTGAATAGGCCAAAGTCCTTGTCGTGTTTGGAGAAGGATTCGGCAGTTTCCATCAGTAGCTCTTTTAGTTGATAACTTTGTTCTTCTGATAAGTATTCACTGGATGCTATGAAGGTGTTTTCAATATGTGGTGGAAGAACAGGTTCGAGTTCACTATGTTCCAATTGGATTTCTGAATCTTGCGGTGTCACTATGCGTACAGAGATAGTTTCGGCATTCACATCGTCGTTGGGTAGAATCTCGGCAACTTCAGTTGCATTTCCTATCCAAGTTCCGGCCCCGAGTACTATGGCGTTGTCCGTGTCGTTTAGGAAGCATACGGTTGTCGTTTCCTCGCCTCCCTTTACAAGGGAGCAACTTGTAGACAGGCCAAATATGTCTACAGATGGGTCGATAACAAAATCGACGTCAGCATCGTTCGTTAGAACACCTCGAACGGTCTGCAGGGAATGAGGCGGTATGGTAGTCTTCCCTTTGGCCAGCACTGCGCTAACCTGGTAGCTGGTGTCCGAATTTCGCCGAACACACGCGGGTATACGTGTGTTGTTAGCCATCTCTAGCGAGTTGTTGGTGAGGTTAATTTTGCACGCGTACTTCCTCAGGAAGTCCAGTCCTATGATGAATGTGTCATTTATTGGTGCCACTACGACATCACATGGGTAGATTCGGTTTCCTACTGTGATTTTCACGTTCTCAACCTTCTGGCCGATCATGGTCGAATTTTCTTGTGCGTTTTGTAGGTTCACTCCTACGCCAAGAAGACTCGTATCTGTAATCGATTCGTTGAAAAAGGGTTGGTTCATTATCGATACTTGGGCTGCTGTGTCGATGACGGCATTGGTTCGATGGCCATTTATGGAGATGGGAACAACTAGAGTTTCCAGATCTGTGGGGTCTGTAGCGCTTTGTCGGACGTGGGCAGGTGAACTAGCGTCCTTCTTAGGGGCTGTGCAGTTCTTTGCGATGTGACCTACTTCCTTGCAGTTAAAGCATGTCAACTGTCTTGCAGGGCTCGGACTTCGGCTGCGTTTTGGGCAGTTGTTTGAGAAATGACCGATTTCGTGACATGTGAAGCATCGGTGGTCTCGGTTTTGCGGCGAGGGTGAACGGCGATTGTTTGTGCTGTCAGCGGTCTTAAGGGCTGTGCAGATCTTGTTCACCAGTGCGTCAATGTCGATGTTGGTGTCTTTGTGACTTTGTACGTTACGACTGGCCGGACTCGGGGCGCCAGGCGATAGAGCTCTGACCGTTGCTAGCTCATCCCTAAAAGTGACTTGTCTGGATTCCCGTGGTGTTAGATTTGGTTTAATGCCAAGTAATTTTTGGCTGGCATTCGCCTGTTTCATCGCTCGTAGAGCCTTCTGTAGGTCTTGTGGTCTCTCTCTGCTCGCTTCGTATGCGGCGCTTTTATTCTTAGCTCCTTTTAGGAAGTTTTCCACCGCCAGATGTTGAATGGTGTCCTTGTCTACCATCGGGTATCCGTCTAAGGCTAATGCATAAACTCTATCTGCGTAATCTGCTAGTGATTCACATTCATTCTGCTTGACGAATGACAGTTCTCGGCGTAGGTTGGCGGCCGAGTCGCGGATACCATAGCGTTCGTCAAGTAGATCCCTTGCAGCACCGTAGTCCTGTTTCATCCTGGGTGTGGCATTTCTTACAAAGTAATTCAGTGCCTTTCCATCCAGACACTCTTCTAATTTGTGCGCCATCTTGTAGTTATCCCAGCGATGAACCGTGGCTAGCCGTTCAAATTTATTTGTGAAGGCAACATATTTTTCGGGGTCGTCTCCGCCTACGAAGCTCGGCATCTTTTTTGGAGATTTGCTCCGGCGAGAGCGGCGATTCGGAGAATCATACTGTCCACGGCGCCGGTCACCTGCATAATGGCGGGACGAATGTGCATAGTCGCGGTTGAGTGAGTAATGGCTGCGGTCGGGTGAGTAACGACTGCGGTTGGGTGAGTAACGACTGTGGTTGGGTGAGTGACGACTGCGGTTGGGTGAGTAACGACTGCGGTTGGGTGAGTCACGACTGCGGTTGGGTGAGTAATGACTGCGCTTGGGTGAGTAACGACTGCCATGGCTTGAATTGAGATCTGGTCTATGATGGCTATCTGTATAACGACGGTCGCGAGAGTTATACCGGTCATCACTATTGTGGTTGTCGTCATAGTGGCGAGGACGGGGCTTGTCAAACTGTTGGTAGCTAGTGTAGTCGGAGTCAGACTTGTACGAATTGTCATATCTAGATCGATGGGCAT
Source organism: Wirenia argentea (assembly GCA_025802215.1). NCBI lineage: Eukaryota > Metazoa > Mollusca > Solenogastres > Pholidoskepia > Gymnomeniidae > Wirenia > Wirenia argentea. The sequence continues at coordinate 12,146 of WNLI01153893.1, forward strand.
GAGCTGGTGGGTGGTCGGGTATTGGCACACTCGGTCGGCGAGATGGATTTTGTGTGGCACTGTTACTAGAAGTATTACGGAAGTCTGATGAGGGCGAGTTTTCATACACATCTTTAGAGCGGGCACCGTGACTGGAGTCATGAGTTTTACTCACAGAGTGTTCGCTTTCATGATTGTGGCTGCCATCTATATTCTTGCGTGATGCTTGGTTTTGGTTGGCGTCATCTTTGGACATAGTGTCTGAGGGCACATATCTACCGATGTGCGATTGACGGTGGCTGTCATAACGGTCATTGCGATGGTCATCACTTTGGTCGTCGGCGCGGTCATCACGACGGTCACCATAACGGTAACTATGACGGTCATCAGAACGGTCATCGTAACTTTCACCACGGTTGTCACCATATCGATCACGATCATCACGGCGGTCATGATTGTCTCCACGATTGTCACTTCTGGTGAGGTCGTTCAGTTCATACCGTTCGTTGGTATCCATAGAGATTGAGGAATTCGGCACGATTGAGTGTGATGGCGGACGATAAATTGAGTCTTGAGGAATCCTATCTAAAACGTTGCGCATTTGTCCATCATGTAAACCCAATTGCGGTGTAGAGTTGTTTGACATTAATTCCTCACGCAGATCACTTTTCATGGTTTCAAATTGTTCACGAATAAGGTCGCGAAGAGTGTCACGTTGAGCGTGTTCACCAGCTCCAGGGGATGTATTATTATCATGTGACATTGTTGTAGTATGATTTGAAAATACAATCAAATAGGCTAGGTCCACTACACGAATATCTACCACAATATGAATGTGATTATCCTATACAGCGAGTCAATTCAGGATTAATTTCAATACCAGTTCAATTTGGGGTAATAATTGCAGAAGTAATATGTTAGATATATTTTGTAGTTGCCGCAGTAATTTTATGGATATTGTTGAAAATAGTACTTTTGATTGGTGGCATCTACAGTAACACGGTATTACTACTTTTAGCCAAATTACAAAAAAACTGGAGGGTTTTTTTTAGTCAAAGCTGGTATCTATGTATTTATAAACGTCGAAAGTTTACATTTACAAAATACGAAACAATGTTACAAACCTATATTCTATATTTTTATTGGGGTCTATATCAAAATAACAACACACAATTGTCAAAATTTTAACAGATCCAATGATCGATTGAATGAGTGTTCCGTTGAACGTTCACAACAGCTTTATAGCCTACACATATTCAATATATCAGATCCATTGATCGATTGAGGGGGTGTTCCGTTGAACATTAATAACAGCATTAACAGGTTTGAATAAAGCTATCCAAAATAAAGTTGAGCAAGAATGTTGGAAGATTAAAACAAAATGAAAGTAGGCTAAACGGGACTTTTTGCAAAATGTATACAGGTGAAATTATATGAAATAGTCAAATGGCAGATCGGATTTTCGATCGAATTACTAGGTGAATGATACGTCAAATGATGGTGAAACAGATTGTTTGTATGGCTTGATTATCCAACATTTTACACAATTTTATTTTTTGACAATCAACGCTATATATATCTACGGAGTGGAATCTAGTAATAATGGGTTATAGTGGTATCAAAATAATATTGTACGCATTAAAACATTAAGTCAAATTTATTTTATTTCTATTACTTTTATATGTATGTAAATTGACAATCGACTCTATATATATCTACGGAGTGGAATCTAGTAATAGTGAATTATCGAGTTAGCAGCAAAATGATAATATTGTACGCGTTATGTTACGTTGTTACATGTATATCTGTAGTCTATCGCAATAACTTTAGAGTAATATTTGAACACAAACCGGGAGAATTACACAATTTATGGCGTTCCACAGGGTAGTGTATTATCTATTATGCTATATTATACGGGTTACAGTGAAAAGACCGCCTGATCTGATCTACAGAGGTTTTAGCAAATTGTAATTCCGCAAAAATTTCAACAACAAAAAACCTAAACCTATGGATACCAATTTTTAGATTTTGTAGGCAAATATAAATTATAACACAGTTTTTATACAAGTGTGAATATCTTTCTTTTTTCACACAGTGAGTCAATCTTTTCTCACTTTTTAAGTTGTCTTTTTTTGTGTGAGGTAATTTTTTCTCGCTATTTATTTTTTAGTGTGAGTTGATCTTTTCTCACTTTGTATATTTTTCTTGCGAGTTTATTTTTTCTCACTCTAGCCTATTTCTTCTCTGTGAGTTGATCTTTTCTCACTTTAGGCTATGTAATTTTTTTTTTCTATGTAGGCCTAGTGAATGATCAGTAATACTGTAGGAATAGTGGGCAGACTGCAGAATATAAATGGTTGCCTTGGTAGGCTACAATTATTACAATTGAAAATGTGTGCAGTTGACAATAATTTCAAATAAAAAGTAGGCCTAACAAGAATAGTAGTTGGAAATTATTTCCAGCAAATAGTAAATTGAGTTTACAAAATTTAGCCTACTACACAAGAAATATAAGTTGATTCTATTTGGTTTGAATTATTTTAAATTACACAAAAATGTTCAAAGTAGCCTATAATAATTATCAGCCTACAATTCCAAATCGAAGGCTAGAGAAGTTGGTTGATTAACAAAATAGCCTATACAGGGACTAAGCCTTAGCCTATATATTAATAGACTACACAAATATAGTGATAACCAATAGAAATAATACGTTGATCAGTCGAATAATGATAAAAATTCTGGCGTATAGGCCTACTGTTGCTGGAGAATAGGTCCGTTGACCACTTATTCAAACTGCAGAATATTAAATGCGTATCAAAAAATGTTCCCTTGAACGTTTGTAGCGTGTAGGCTATAATAGTCCGTATACTGGAATTATATGAAAATTAATTAGCAATGTAAATTTGAAAAAAAGAAATTAATAGGCCTAATATGGGCTAGCCGGTTGGTTACGCAGAGATAAACTGGTCAGTGAAGTATCACGAATAAAGGAAATTTCTTATTTAATGTCTGTAGGCTATTTTATATAATAATATACAAATAATACAATGTCGGGTAGGCGTACCTAGATCAGGGAAAATCAGGAAAAATACAGATCAGTATATCTTGCCGAAACTACGGGCGTTGAGGTAGTATTTTACTAGAAATATAGAAAAATTATAGGGAAGCAAACTTTTCTAGTAAACGAAAATTAGTTCGCTATAATCGCC
>WNLI01154004.1:0-15323 GCA_025802215.1 Wirenia argentea
ACATGTACCCCACACAGGTACAACCCTCACCTGGCCTAGCTCCTCGTTAAGGTTGGATGTACGAGCCATGGCTGGTGTGTCCGTCACTGGGTCATACATGTCCAAGTCCTGCAAGCAATCATTTACATAATGTCTTAATGCAGTATAAATAATTATATGTTACAATGTACATTACAGAAAAAAAACACTCATCTAGGTCAGTATGTATATGGCATTCCTATTAGCCCACACAGCAGACTCCGTTACTGACCTATTTCTATAATACAATACGTACATGGCAGGGAAATATGTACAATGTTTTTTAGGTAATTTATCTACACATGTAATCCACAATAAACATATTAATTAGATATTTTATCAATGATATTTTACCATGACAAAATCCGTGTGTAGAATGTGTTAATTTCGTCTTATCAAGGGATCCAGTCTGTAGCAATTAAACACTTGCGCTTGCAAAACCATCAAAATTTGAGTGCTGAGGAAACCATTGAGATTGGTGTGATTTTTTTCAGTCTCCATAACTCTGTTGGGGGAGGCCAGCAAAATTTCTAAAGCTATGCAGACCCAGATGGCCCTTTCTCGACTGGTCGCAGTGGTCGGGATAAGAATGTCACCACAAGTGTTGTTGATGAATGCACCTAATGAACTCACACAGTTAGCGAGGTTGTGGTGTGATTGTACCCATTGAACTCACCCAATTGACAAAGATTGAAATTGACGACCTCCAGCGTGACCTGCAGACTGATGGGAATGAGGTTGTTGTAGAGAAAGGCGAATGCACCTTTTGAACTCACATGCACAGTTAATGTGACCTACAAACTGATACAAACAAGGTTATAATGTGATTGAACCGATTGAACTCACCCAGTTGATAAAGATGGCCTGAATGAACTTGACGACCTCCAGCGTGACCTGTAGACTGATGGGGTTGTGATTCTTGCAGCGAATGATGAATGCACTAAATGAACTAACGATGAATGAGGTTATAATGTGATTGTACCGATTGAACTCACCCAATTGATGAAGATAGCCTGAACAAACTGACGACCTCCAGTGTCACCTACAGACTGGGGATCAGCAAATGATGAATATTAAATACACCCAGTGACCTCACTTTATAGTACTGATAGAACTCGCCCAACGCGGATCATGTTATCATAATGGCCTAATTGAACCGATTGAACTCACCCAATTGATAAAGATGGCCTGAATGAACTTGACGACCTCGAGAGTGACCTGTAGACTGATGGGGATGAGGTTGTTTTAGCAAAATTAATTAAGAATATTAAATACACCTATTGTACTGATAGAACTCGTCCAACGCGGATCAGGTTATCATAATGGCCTAAATGTACTGATTGAACTCACCCAATTGATGAAGATAGCCTGAACGAACTTGACGACCTCTAGTGTCACCTGCAGACTGGGGATCAGACTTAACTGATGTAGCAAATGATGAATATTAAATACACCCAATGACCTCACTTTATAGTACTGATACAACTCGCCCAACGCGGATCATGTTATCATAATGGCCTAATTGTACTGAATGAACTCACCCAGTTGATAAAGATAAACTTGACGACATCAAGAGTGACATGTAGACTGATGGGATTGAGATTCTTGCAGCGAATGATGAGTCGATGACTGCACTAAATGAACTCATAATTAATGAGGTTATAATGTGATTGTACCGATTGAACTCACCCAATTGATAATGATGGCCTGAATGAACTTGACGACCTCCAGCGTGACCTGCAGACTGATGGGGATGAGGTTGTTGCAGCGAATGATGAATGCACCTAACGAACCCACCCAGATAATGCGACTATGATGCGATTGTACCGATTGAACTCACCCAGTTGATGAAGATGGCCTGAATGAACTTGACGACCTCGAGAGTGACCTGCAGACTGATGGGGATGAGGTTGTTGTAGAGGATGATGAATGTGAGGAAGTTGAGGCCAAAGTTTGTGGCACCAAGCTCCTGCAAATGGCATGTTATTTGTGTGGTGTTAGTTATAATATTCTTGAACAACATTATAGGTGGACTCGCTTGAAAGGTTAGGGGTTACAGGCCTCATATTTGTATATTTATTTCTTATATCCCAATAACCAGAAACTCTTTATCACTTGATTTTTTCCCCTGAAATATAAGTCTGCAGGAAATTAGGGTGTCTTTGACACATTGTATAGGGAGTAGTATCATCTTTAATAATAATAGCTAGACAATTTAGTAATTTATGTATGTATACGATCGAACAGAAACCACCACAATATTTTCATTATTACGTCACTCGAAGACAGCGGGAAGAAGCCAGCATACTACGAAAGCTAACCAGATGTTTAGTCACTGAAGTAGTGCATTGGAGGCAAACAGAGGCAAGTTATTTGTACAAGGGAATTCCATAACACAGGAAAACAACATTAATGTAACACCAATACTCTTAGACGGAACCCCAAGATCACATGAAAAAACTCGACTACTGTCATTAGAACTTAGCGTCTAAATTATAGTCACAATAAAATAAACTAAAAAATTATTGCCATACCTGGAATGCAAGGTACCATGCCCCGTTACTTTTGCCAGTCCACACGTGGCCGGCGATGGTGGATATGAGGGCCAGAGCAATCAGTACCAGGAACAGCATTATGATCTGCAAAAACACGATTAGAGAGTTGAGAAAGTTTTAACTGTTTAAGATGGTTCATTTTTAGAATTGTTTCCATCCTGCATCATGAAACCAAATGGTTCCAACTTCCAACGCAACGTGGCGTCGCAGAAGCCACATCAACGCCAGAAAGCCACATATGAACCTGGACAAGGGGCGCCACTTCCTGCCGCCGATCTACTCCCGTCTCATCCAGGTCATGATCTCGGTCACATGACTAACTGACATCCCGCCGTGCATGTCAGTCCCAACCGAAGTGTGGTGGATGCCGCATGAAAGCTCAGATGAGCTCAATTTTGTTTTGTTTAGTGTATAAGTTAAATTACTGTAAATTATATTTTATAGGATAAAAAAACCTCAAGAGAGTCTCTAATTGTTATACAGCCCCTTCCTCACAGTTGCCAAAATGTAGCTTAATTAGAGATCAGTGGACAAAGGCTACAGATACGCAAGCCCAATGACTCATTCATCACCTGTAAGGGAATTGAACCGACTGCGTTTTCGATCATGTCGTAATAATCTGGAGTCCTTTGAGTACGCCTCATCCCTTAGCAGAGTCATTTGACGTATATGGTATACGTGATTCTCTAGTCAACCACTTGATTGGTCAGAGCGGTATTTTATAGGGTCAATTAGAGTCAGGAACAAATTCCATTAAAAATGCAAATAGTCAGGTTTCCTATGAACCAAAACTGTGTAGACTTTACTGTTCAGGAATCCCGCAAATGCGGGTTTGCAAGCACGGGAAAAATCCCACGAATGATTGCAGTCTAGGCGCGAACACGCAGCCGAAGTGCCCGGCGATTGACAGGAACCGTCGTGCTGACCAGTGACCACTACACCATGTGCACTACAAAGTTACTGTACTATTACCTGTACATTAGTAACACGCTCCAAGTTTGAGCGTTTCAACGGAGTAGAAGTGGAATTCAGCATAAGCTTGGTCTCTCTTCCCGTGTAAACGGCCACTCCTGAAGTAGGAATTAATGCATTGTACTGTATTTAGGTCTCTCGTATACTGTATACAATATGGAAAATAATAGCCTGTAACACATATATTTTTAGCAAGGCACACTTCATTCGAAATAACCGTTCTGTCTACAAGTGATTTCTGAAATAATTCACTCTCCACACACTATAAACAAAAATAACATGCATTGTACCCATGGATTCCTACATTCATACTGCATCTTTATTGGTTCACATCTACATGTAAAAATGATTGTACTAAGATGAAATTTTTTTTTGATAAAATCAAATGTAAACTATACACTACTCGTACATCTGGGTTACTGTACATTATAATAAATCAATGCATCATGCGTGCTTGCATTATAGAACAAGTGTTAGGGACAAGATAAGATCTGTGCGACGAAAAAAGTTAACCCGAGATAAAAATGCAGGAGGTACGGTCGCATTCAAAACGCTAGGTCCTATGGTATACACGATAGTATTCTTGTATTTTTTTTTAATGTGTGCATATTTTTTCATGTATGACAGCCTTACCAAATATCCAGTTAGTGTTACGTAGCATGGCTCCTCTGAGTAAGAGTTGGTCAGGTCCCATCGGTAAAGCTCTGTAAAGACAAAGAAATATGTATAAACATCAACTAAGCTCATTGCCCATGGGTAATGCCCTGAAAAAGTAAATGAACTTATACAGTACAGATATACAGTATCTATACCACCTAACAATTGATTCAGGCCAGGATAATGCTCTGGAAAGGTAAAGTAAAAAGTAAAGTGTGAAACTTACATACCGCTCGTTAAATCAGATGTCACCAGCAGTCGAGTTTCGCTATGCTATAGACCTCATTCAAAACTTTCTAGTTCATAACGTAAGCTAAGTATACTAGGCAAATTTTAACCTTTACAAACTCAAAATTAACTGTAAGCTAACAGTTTCGGCCCACAAGTCATCTTCATCGGAGCTAATGCCAGTCAACGCATTGCTGGGCTATAGATCTCTGCGCGTAATAGCTACACGAGTAGCATTACCGTACTCCCAAACCCATACATCCATGCGTGAATGTGAATCAGTACCAATTTTGTACGATTGGTAAACTAAGGCTACGGACATTCTGTTTTTATTAACTGATCGGAGTCGGAAATGGAAATTAGTTTTTACTGTTTTTATAACTTTTTATATCCTTATAATTTGAGGTGGCTGAACAGTATAAGGCACCGATATGCCCATATATGGGTCATAATCCTACGCGCCATGCGCCAGTACGCGGCAACCGTGGTTTCAATCCCCACATGTGCTGTCGATAGACGGTTAGTTCACTTTGTCACCATGAAATGGGATAAACTCTGGATTCTATTACCCACTTCAGAGGCTACGAACTTACGAATGCGTTTTCTATTTTCGTTGGCACTTAATTTTTATAATAATATGGGGTATTTTATATCAAATGAAAGGGTTGGCTTTACTTATTCGAGTAACTGAAAATATCAGGCATGTAATTCATTTTCATAAATGGTACATTCCATGTATATACAATGACCATACAGTTTTAGGTGTAATTTATAGGCCAGTTTTGTTGTATTTTTTGGGTATGCCTTGTAGAATCGCAGGTATGAGACCACTCATGGTCGTGAGTCCTACGGCTGCCTGTGTATTACATTATTTCAAGATCGGCCATTAACTTTGACTACCCTGTATATGCATATTGAATTGGCGAAAACACTTTTACATAGATTGACCATGTTCAATGTCAATTAGTTCCGATGTCACTATACACTATGTAACGCATCATTGGTAAGAAAATCATACCAGATAGTTAAGGTATTTGAATCTATAAATACCAACAAATATGATGACGTCATTATCGGACATAACACAAATTACGATAGAATCGGCGAAATATGAGTACTGTAGTCTACTTTTTTATAGCTTGTGTCGTAGTACTAATGTCTAAGTTGCGGTAGTAACTAAGTAATACATACACTCTGGACGATGGTCGTATATTGCCAACAAAGTCATAGAGGCGAGTGTTGGGTATCTCACACTCGACGGTCCCTCGTAATTCCAACAGGTCATCGTGGGTCAGTAGGCCCGCCGTTTGGGTCAGGCCCTGGTGGGAATACAGGGTCAAGGTTAGAGTCTAGGTCAATGTTAAAGCCTATAACGACGTAGAGGCAAGTGTTGGATATATCATATACAACCGTATGGTGTAGCTTCAACAAGTCATTGTGTGTCAGCAGGCGCCATGCGCTCTGTTTGGGTCACGCACTGGTGGGAATACAAGGTCAAGGTTAGAGTCTAGGTCAAGGCCTAACGACATAGAGGAGTGTTGGGCATCTCGCACTCGACAGTAGCCCACAATTCCAACAGGTCATCATGGGTCAGCAGGCCCGCAGTTTGGGTCAGGCCCTGGTGGGTATGCAAGGTCAAGGTTATAATTTAGGTCAAGGTTAGAGTCTAGGTCAAGGTTAGAGTCTAGGTCAAGGTTAAAGCCTAACGACATAGAGAGTGTTGGGTATCTCACACTTGACCGTCCCTCGTAACAGATCATCATGTGTCAGGAGGCCCTCCGTTTGGGTCAGGCCCTGGTGGGAATACAAGGTCAAGGTTAGTCTAGGTCAAGGTTAGAGTCTAGGTTAAGGTTAAAGCCTAACGACATAGAGGAAAGTGTTGGATATATCGCAGTCGACTGTACCCCGCAGCTCTAACAGGTCATCGACCCATCGTGGGTCTTGGAGCCCGTTGTTTGGGTTAGGTCCAGGTGAGAATACAAGGTCAAGGATAGAGTCTAGGTCAAGAAAAAACAATTATTGTATAGGAAATTTTTATCTAATAGAACTGCTTCTAATGAAAACCGATATAAAAAGTACAAGAATAAACTTATTTCAATTATGAGACGTTCTGAAAAAAAGTATTATTCTAACAAGTTACTAAAGTATAAAGGCAACATGAAAGAAACCTGGCGTGTACTTAACTCAATTATTAAAAAGAAATCAACATCAAGTTATCAAAGGGAGTTTAAGTGCAACAATAAATTAACATCAGATAAAGACACAATTGCAAATGGCTTTAACAACTTCTTTTCAAATGTTGGACCAATGTTAGCTGATAAAATTCCAACAAATAATGAAAATAAAATAGAAAACTTTTTAAAGTCACCTAACTCAAATTCAATGTTTTTAAAACCTGTTACTGAGAGAGAAATTTTTAATATTATTAATGCGTGTCAAAGTAAAACCTCGTTAGATTTCAATAATGTTAGTATGTCAATTATTAAACATGTACAAAATGTAATTACTGTACCGTTATGTCATATTTGTAATGTGTCATTTCAAACTGGAATTGTACCAGATGACTTGAAAATTGCAAAAGTAATTCCATTGTTCAAATCTGGTGATGCTAGTGATTTTACAAATTATAGACCTGTATCATTATTACCTCAATTTTCTAAAATACTTGAGAAATTATATAATAATCGACTTATGTCATTTGTTAATACAAACAATCTATTATTTAATGGTCAATATGGCTTTAGACAAAATCACTCCACTTCTTTAGCTTTGATGGAGTTAGTTGAGGAAATTACTAATGCAAATGAACAATCAAAATTATCTGTAGGTGTATTCATTGACCTCAAGAAAGCTTTTGACACTATTAACCATAACATTTTATTTAAGAAATTGGAACACTATGGTGTCAGGGGATTAGCTCTTACCTGGATAAAAAATTATTTAACAAATCGTTTTCAATTTGTATCTTATGACAATGTTAATTCAGAATTGCGAGGAATCACCTGCGGTGTACCTCAAGGTTCTATTCTTGGTCCATCCTTGTTTATTTTATATGTAAACGACATCAGTAATGTTTCCACTGTATTAAAATGTCTTTTATTTGCCGATGATACCAATTTGTTATACTCGTCTAAATCTGTTAATGAAATTAATCGTGTTGTTAGCAATGAATTAAGTAACCTAAATAAATGGTTTCAAGCAAATAAATTATCTTTAAATGTTAGTAAAACAAATTTTATTATGTTCGGACGTAAAAGAGCAATAGATAAAGTTGCTATACATATAGATGGTGTTGATATTGAACAAGTTCGTGAGACTAAGTATCTAGGTGTGTTAATTGATGAGAAATTATCTTGGAATCCACATATAAAATATACAGAACGTAAAATTGCTAGAAATTTATCTATCTTATACCGATGTAAATATATTCTTCCGTCTAATTGTTTAAAAATGTTATATTACACTTTAATATTTCCTTATCTGTTTTATTGTTCTGAGATTTGGGGGAACACTTACAAATCCAAACTTACCAAAATTATATGTTTACAGAAGAAAGCTATACGTTGTGTCAAGAAAAGCGATTACCTAGCTCACACAAATCCTTTGTTTTATGAATTAAAGATCTTGAAATTCAATGATATAATTAAATTGAAAACATGTTCCATTGTGTATAAAGCATACAGTAATAGTCTTCCGTATAATTCTCAAAAGTATTTTTCAAAAAATTGTAATTCATATATTCGTTGCCTTAGAAATGTGAAAGATTTTACTATTAAGTTTGCGAGAACTACTGAAAAAGCTATGTGTATATCAATTGAAGGTATAAAAATGTGGAATCAGATCCCTAAAAAAATTAGACTGATTGATAAATTTATTATATTTAAAACTAAACTCAAAGAACACCTGCTTACTAGATAGTTGTAAAAATAGTGATTTAGTGTAACCCTTTAAAATCTGTGTTATTTTGTAAACGTCTACAGTATTTTGTTATATTATTACCTTACTATGAATCTTATACTATAATAGTAAATAATTATTGTGTTTATGTAACATTGTCGCACTGTACTGTATATAAATTATTAAGCATAGTATTGTATATATCAATCTATTAACAATTTAAATGTAGTCATTACTATCATAAATATTATTCATACAAAAGTTGTATCAAAAATATGTTGTTATTGTTTTGGAGCTGAAGTCAGATCTATAATGATTCTAATTCAATGTTCATCTATTACTTGAATTGGATACATTAAAATTGATTTGTTACTATCATAAATTTCCAAAAAATATTTTCTTCGTGTATTAAAGGGGAGTCCTGCTTAATTTATCTAGATATAATTTATCTTCCCAGCACTTCCTTTCAAAAAGTTATTTCGAGGAACTAATAGTGATATAAAATTATTTACAAAGTTGACTAATAATGGTTATTTTTGTACTGTACATTACAAATTTATGTCATTGTTTTATATGTATGTAATATTGTGTATACTTTTTGAATAAAGTATACAAACAAACAAACAACGGAGGCGGACTCCATATGGTCCGGAAACCTAATCAATGCACACTAGATAGAAGTAAATGTGTTAGCTTCAAGGCCTGGAAATGAACTTTCGGATCTTTTGCACTAGTCAAACGTGCTGTACACAGTTACGTAATCTGCCGAGTTGCTGCTTACAGGGATACAAATTAGGCATGTCCCGAGGTCCGTGATTCCGATAATGCATCACGGACCAGTGAATTCTTGACGCCTATAATCCCGCTGACCGTTGAGATTATTCTACGGACCAGTGACATCTGTGACCATTATTGTCCCGAGTTAACGGGTTGTTAAGAAATTTTGCGATATATAGGTGTTTTATCTCTGTGGGTTATCAACTCAAAGACCGTGCCGCCCATTCAAATACGCAACGATTGGTCAGTTAGCGCTCCAGGTGGGCATCACCAATGATAGATCAGTGTCAAGAAGCCAAGGTGTGGCAAGTGGTGTCGGCTGAAGTATTGATTCTTTGTTAGTTACATCACGTTATGTTTTTATTGCCTACTTCAATTGCGATTCATCTTGAGTGTTATATATAGCTGAGCGTTTGATTCCTTAGTGAAATACGACCACATCCTAGTGTGGCATGTGAAAGTGTGACTCATTTCAAGGGAGTGCTACCCCAATGGGCCTGCCCGTGGCTAGCACTGCAACCTATGTCCAACACATAGACATGTAAAGTGACCGAAAGTTAGATGGTGATGCTGATGCTAGATGTTATAGACTACCTTGCATTATATGTTACATCCACTTTTATAGTATTGAGCTATGATACATGTATAGTGTTATAGTTACTAGGCAGTCTACTGTATATTATGTTGTACTTTATTAATAAATTTAATAGTAAAATAAGTCATCTTTGATTAATAAAAAAAATACATTGACCAGTGACTCATCTATGGACCAGTACGGACCAGTGACATTTTCAATCAAATTGTCCCAGTGGGATTTGAAATCTAATTTTTACCCCTGGCTGCTTATATTAATTTTTAACTCTAATAATGTAGGGTATATTGTATTATTTATGGGTGTAATGGTTCAGATCATATATATTCTTTTCAGACAGCCGATTCTGAGAGATTGAGCTATGTGGGTCAGAACTTTGGTGGGTGTGGTACTTTCTGTCCTAAACCAACCTACCAGTGAGTATATAATGATATTCAAATCAATATGAAACTGTAAATCGCAGGTATAAGTGATTGGGTCGTGTGCTAGGGTATTATACCTGTGTTATAAATAAGTTATGTGATGGTTTACAATCAAAATGGAGTATTATTAGACTCGTGCAGATTACATAGAATATGCTTATTGCAATCGACACCGAAACGGTTTTATTAAACTTTACATGTTTCACTTGACTGAAACTAAACACCATATGTCACAGTAGACTGTTAAAGGGTAAACCGTGGGGGTTGGAAAACCCCTCTTTTATTTTTTTATATGCTGCATTATAGCTTAAAACCTATTTGTGCCACACTTGCCCAGGATTTTCCTGCTCCGATGGCTATAAAAATCAGCCAGTTCTATTCCCCCATCAAAAAACCATAACCGATTAAGTCATAAAAATGTGAATGTTTGCAAGTTTTAATTTCGCTCGGAAGTCCCTTTTTGTATTTATGACCTATATTTACGGTTATTTTACGGGTGGATTTGAAATTATGCATCCGGCCGTTCCCCCATGACATCGCATCATAATCCCAACAAAATTTTTTTTTAACAAATGTATGTCTATATCGATGTAGTAACCTAATTATAGGAAACATATTGAGCAATTCTGTACATCGTGCATGTCGCACATTTTTTGTATCGACGACCCCAACCCGCGATTTACCTTTTAAATAATTATTACTATGATAATTATTATGTCATATTATTGTATTTTGTATTTTATATGCAGGTATCTTCTTGGTGTACATGAACATGGCTCAAAAAAGCTGCGACTCTACAATACTCATGTTTTCACGTTCAAACCATCGTTCAAAGGTTTGTGTAAATACAAACATTGTGGTAACTATTATACCAGTCAATGGTATCCAGGTCAAGAAAAAAGTGGGTGTTTCTGGCTTTGTGACATTTCTTAGTTTCTGTATTTTTTACATAAATTGATAATTAAACTCCTTGATTGCCAATGAGGTATACACATAGCCTACATCATAAGCATATGGAAAATGACCATGCTAGGGATTTTTAGCAGTCAAGAACTTAATGGCTGATAAAAAGTGACAAGAAAATTACACTAAAGTCGTTGACATACCAAATCTTAATCCAAGTTGATTCGAATTGATTCAAATCAACTCGGATAGGAAAAATGCACCATTAACACATTGCCAGGTAAACCGAGGTAAATTCGCTTGGATATCGCGATCGATCGTGACCTCTTTTTGACAGGGGGCATAACTCCGTCGTTAATACCTACCCATCACGTGATAAGCAAATGCGAGTTGATTCGGATTGATCGATTTTACCGTTTACACACTGCCCACGCAAAGTGAGTCAAAACGAGTCGGGTCGAAGTAGGTTGGCAAAATCCACATCGAGGAGGGGTGAGAAAAATTACCCGAGTTGATTCGGATCAACCCGAGTTTGGTGTGTCTCGAACTGGGACCATATTCGAATCAATCCGAGTTGATTCGGATTAGGGCGGCAGTGTCTTAACGGCTTAAGATGCATAGCAACACCAATATCATATGCAGTATGTATACCCCTTTCAAAAATGTTTGCTATTATAAATGCACTTGTTTTAATAATCAGGCACTACATGTATATTGTATAAAGAATACAACAATTACACCAAAAACACAGGACTTCCCAAACTCATATTCCCAGGTTGCCATGAGAAACCTCATAAGTATACACATTCCAGCTGGGTGAACTGAGGCTATATTTATGCTGCCTTGCCCAAGGACACAATAATAGGCAGGTTTGAATCCTCCACCTCTCTGATCGGTGCCCCAGTTGCGAACACACAACCTTTTGATTGCACAACAGACACACATCACACACTCCTGACTGAGCTATTATAACAGTTAGGCCATTTACAAGCGGATATGAGTATATCACTTGCATGTCCTAGATTTTACACAACTAATTTGTAACTATAAAATCATGTCCTATAAAAATTAATGTTTTTTTAAAAACATGCATCATAAATAACATTGCCATGACCTTTATTTAATAAATGAAAATTGATAGTCGTAATAAACAATAAATATGGATTTACCATCCAAATTATAGAATCACCAGATCATAATTTACACATGTATAAATTTCAAACGTTAACGTATATCAGGACTCAAAATAGCCAGTATCCCAGTATCACCAGACTACCTAAACTGCAGTCCTACTGTCCTACCCGAGAGTTCATTTCTTGTCAAGTATCTAGTTTCAAAATAGCTATTTAGATACCAAAAACCTCCAGTTGTTTTATATACAGTAAAACCGTTTCCCAGTATATATTCGTTTCCTGTACATATTCCTGTAAATAGAGTTAATAGACTACACCACGTTCCCGCCCACACGCACAAGCACCGGTACGACTATCTTCAGCAGCGAAGGATGTACCTATACAATCAAGATACAGTCAAGATCAAGATATACAATCAAGATCAACAGTATGATATCTTTAAAAGTACAAAATTTGTCAATCATATAATTTTATTTTCCTTCGGAAAGTGAATTTTGTAGGCTTTGTAGACTATGTATTTTGTAGACTTTTTCAACGAAAAGCTTTCGTGGGCAACAATATATTAAATGGAACCACCAGGTTTGATATGTGGTTACTGGTTAGTCATGTGGGCTACCAGATTTTAAACAGAGCTACCATAGTTTAAACAGCTACCATATTTTAAACAGAGCTACCATATTTTAATATACTCGTCATGTTAGCGACGAGGCTAAAAAAAACATTCACGCCCTGGAAAATGGATCATAATATGCATATATCGTAAATCTGTATATAATGACCAATGATTGCTGGTGGTATGTCAACAAAATCGCTGTTTATTGGGTGATTTAGTCATTGGCACACATTTGGTTATTATTTATTTCTCGTTAATTGCCATTTCTCCGCAGATGCGCTTCAAATTTATGTCCTACATGGTCTATAATTGCAAATGAACTATTCAATATGCATTACAGCTGGAGTAACTAAAAAATCAATGAAAAACTGTGTCCACTTGTGAAATGCTGCTAGCCCCTTTAAGAAGGACAGTAAAAAAAAAAAATATATATGTTCATTTGGTATACCACACTTTCACGTTTGTCCACGTTGCCATCGTACAGGTGTCTCAAATGCGGATGGAAAGCCCAGGAAAAATCCATGCAAGTAATGGTCTCGAACCCGCGCCTCTCGCATGAAAGGCAGACGCTCTAACCACTACACCGTGAGCCCACAGTATACAACCACTTTACTTCACAGTGACTTAATTTTTGTGCCACTACCATTTTGCCTATCTGTGATTTCTCGTCAGTTTTAACAATGATTAATTTAACCGATATAATCACACTTTTCTAATCGGTATATTCCTTCTATTTCATAAATATATTATCTGGCAGCACTTTTAACTAGTGAAATATACGAAAATGAACACAGCGTCACTAGTGTTTTGATCTCATTAAGTAAGTGAATTACAAACAACAAAGTTCATCCATGCCTGTGATATCTGGGTTAATATGTATTTAATTT
Source organism: Wirenia argentea (assembly GCA_025802215.1). NCBI lineage: Eukaryota > Metazoa > Mollusca > Solenogastres > Pholidoskepia > Gymnomeniidae > Wirenia > Wirenia argentea. The sequence continues at coordinate 13,655 of WNLI01154004.1, forward strand.
GTTATTTTAAAAAATTGGGTTAACCCGGTTATTTTATATTAAATGGGACTAGTTCATTGGAAAAAGAGCCTTTTTATTGCTAAAACATGGCTAATACTATTTAATAACCATAATAACCATAACAATATTTCAAGTAATGCATATAATTTATAGTGATTTATAATACCCCTTTACACTACCGTATTCGGCCCGGCACGGTACACTTTATGTTCTCGTGTAAAAGAATCTGGTCACTACTGCGAATGTATCTTGGCTGCAAACTGTGATCCGGTCTGAAAGTGGGATGGATTAACCCGGCCCCGGCATTTATGACAGAGTGATTTATTGAGAAAGTATAAGGGCATGTGGTGATAATATAACTGGTGAGAGCTCAAAAGTTATCAAAAATCTAAGGAAAGATTTGATAGCCCCAAAAAAATATAACGGACGATCAACTGTAGTCTGGACTCTAGTATGGGAGATCCCGGTATTGAATACCAGCCGTGACAAAAAGTTGTACTTTGTCTGGCGTGTATTGGTGTTCTTTGTGGTGTCCTTAGGCAAGGCGTCTCTGTTGACCCAGCTGTAGGAGTGCATACAGATTGCTCTTATTCTCCTTATATGGAGTACCGTATATAACGGTGTATAAGCCGAGTTTTTAGCTCCCTAAACTGGAGCCCCTTTCCAGAAATAAACATAAAAAATGACCGATCTTTTCATTTCCTGGTTGGGCCATTTTGGAATTTACGGCGTTCTCTCCTTTGCTGCTACTTCCGTGTTGAACTGTCAAACTATTTTTATTTTTGTACCCATCGCAAAAATAATGTCTGAGATATGAGGCCAAATAAAAAATTAAATTGCACGCTGCCGCACAATACAGTAGCAGTGGCTTTCATCCATCACAGTCAGATATTGTATTGTAAACCAACGTTTGCCACATAGCGAGAGATTCAAAAGTGCAGTAGACATGTGACACTTTACTTTTTATGTACAGGATGGCAAGCTTTATTTTCTTGTGTAAGCGATTGATCAATAGGACCAGAAAGTATTGTCAAACATTTAAGTCGTTGCTATACTTACGAACCGAAGTGAAGCGAAGTGAAGTCGATTAATTCGCGTTAGTTTCAAACCAGTTAGAAAATTGCACCGTTACTGTATGCCGCTCTAAACTGGGAGAAAGTGGGACAGATCTATCGATTGACGGTCATGACCTCTCGTGAGCTTGTGCTGCATGGGACGTAACCTGTCAAAACCCCCAATAACACGATAAAAGTGAACCGAGTTGATTTCCTTCGCTCGATGGCACGTTACTATACTAGGGAAATAAAGCGAAGCGTGTCGGAGCGAAGTGGTTTACTTTGTACCTGCTCCTGGAGCTGGTTGAAAATTGAACCAGTATCTTCCAGAACATACTGGGACAAAGTGGATTAGGTGTAGCTCAAACTGGGACTTACTGGGACTTTTCCAGTATGTCTCGGAATATAGGCCTACTGGTTTGGCAAGTATAGCGATGTTATTAGTGTTTTAATGTTTTAAAATACTGGTGAATGATCTTCCTATGGCATGCCATTCTGGGCTACAATCTGCTGATGTAAAAGGGGATTTAATTATTAGTGTACAGTGCATTCCTGTTAATATCAACTCCTCGGGACCAGACAAAAAGTTGACATTAACAGGAAATTGACATTAA
>WNLI01154115.1:0-15287 GCA_025802215.1 Wirenia argentea
GAACTTCGGCCGAATTTCCACAAAATTCGGCCGAACCGAAGATTCGGCCAAAGAGCCGAAGTTCGGCCGAGGCCGGAACCGGGGCCGAATCCCCGGTCGAGCACTACACCGCACCTATACATCTTTACCTAACCCACCACATCTATTCCCATCCCCAAACACCCCATCTTCCGACATGGTCCCACACCAATTCCCCACGTCAAGTCTCCACACAGATCCCCCCCCTCCCAAACCCATCCCGCCATCTGTATCACCAAATGCGTATCTCTCCCTATACTACTGGCTATCTATCTATCCTCCCTCGCCTATTCCTCTCTACACCTATCTTCCTGCAGCAGACACTCACCTATCAAACTACAATAGAGTTTTTACTGTCCGGTAATTCCACACTGTCATTATAAAAGCCGCAATTTACGATGAGAGACGTATTTTAAGATTCTAAAACTAGGACTGGAACTGTAACGTTCGTATGGTATTTTTATGACCGGAGATCACCTACGTCGCAGTTCATATTGTGATCGTTAAGATTTTCTCATCTGTGCCCTTAGTTGTTCGACCGTGAAAGCTGTCAGATTTCAGCCAATCAAATGCGTTCTACCGCAGAATCCTGAACGATGAGACTTTCCCAATTTGTCGTCTGCAGAGTTCGTACTACGGAGTTCGCTGTCTTGGGGGAACATGTGTAGTGAGATTGACCTATATCGAACGTTCCAGTTCCAGTTCTAGTTTCAGTATCTTACTGGGTATTGATGAACAGATGATATCAAATACAATTTTTGTTTCATTTTAGCATCATCACTGGTTCATCACTAGTGCTGGACCGCTGGTATTTAGGGAACAGTACCCGAGACCAATAATCGCTAGCCATGCCTGCTCTATGGACTATGATCTAGTTTTGTTACTGCCCAGTAATTCCGCAGACAATTTACGACACGAGACGTGTTTTATTTCAGCATTATATTGATCTAATAGCAGACATTCGCCCAACACTACAGCGGATATTCGCAATTTCCTGCGCTGACATAAAACCCCAAATGAACAGACGCCGGTTTCTCACCAATAAAGTAACTCCAATGATTTCAACCATCATGCTTTATGTCTAGTTTTATCGATGGTTTATGTGAAATTGGCGTTCAAATCGCAAAAGTACTACGGTATTGTAACTATGGTGATGTACAGTATTTGGACCAAATTGTACCATGTAATATAAAATTTTGCCAAATTTATGCGTAAATTCTGGGAATTTGACAAGAGTTTTCTAAATATTTGGGTGCAAATAAACGCTGAATTTCAACCCATTCACGATTGTCAGCCAAATTAATGTTTTACAAGTTTATATTTTTTCCGTACTTACCAGTGAAACGATTAAATACTATATTCATAAAAGTAAAGCATAGACCGTCATTTCTACATTACATTTTACGATCTCGGACCTGACTATACTGGTCAAAAAAAGAAATGCACCACTTTCAATTATATATTTTTTATAAGTGGTGTGTTTCTTTTGTTGACCAGTATATATCCGTCAAATTGATGACAAATCAGTGACTGCGCTTTAGGGTGAGATCATAGTACATTTGAAGCCTTGCTCACGTCTACCCTCGCATGGCCATGATGTAAAACCGACATTTGGTCAGACTTTAGGGAAGGTGCTGCTTATGCATGCATGTGTGAATATTGCAGAGCCTTACTTCCCAACCAATGCTTACTCCATCAAGGAGAAGGCATGGCCGGTACATACTACTACAGCTGGGTCATGTGAGATGCCTTGCCTAAGGACACCACAGAGAACACAACATATCAGACAAAGTATAATAATTTTGATCCCGGCCGAATCTCTCGCAACATAGTCATACCCGTTACAATTGTGCTACTCTTCCGTGACATAGACATAATAGACGTCACATAGACATAATACAGTATATCAGCGCGTAATCACAGCATAAAAGCATCAAATCAATAGAGTAATCAAGTCACGTACATTATATGATCTCAATTGTCACCCCCATAAATGTCAACTTTCATCGATCTACCTACTCGGGTAATCTTGTCGCGAGTCATCGACAAACTAGCGTCAACTGATGCTGTTATCAGACATGATCAGGATCGGATTGTATCTGGATATAAACAAATGCACCTATGTTCACTTCACTTTGGTTACAAAATTTACTCCGTAATAAAAAGTAAAGTGTGACATTTATATGCCGCATTTGTGGACCTCACGATCCGCCAAATGTCGGTCTTACATCATGACATCAAGACATAATATATCAGTACATAATCACAACATAAAATCATCAAATCAATAGAGTAATCAAGTCACGTACGTTATACTATCTCAATTGTCACCATAAATGTCAACTTTCATCGGTCTGTGACTCTACGCTACTCCGTCATAACATACATAATAATATATCAGCACATAATCACAACATAAAGGCATCAAATCAATAGAGTAATCAAGTCACGTACATTATAAGATCTCAATTGTCATCTCCATAAATGTAAACTTTCATCAGCCTGTGACTCTACGCTACTTCGTCATAACATAGATATAATATATCAGCCCGTAATCACAGCATAAAAGCATCAAATCAATAGATTAATCAAGTCACGTACATTATAAGATCTCAATTGTCACCCCCATAAATGTCAACTTTCATCGGTCTGTGACTATTCCCCACTCATGGTGTAATGGTTACCACGCCGGTTTCTGTCAATCGACGGGCACTTCGGCTGCGGGTTCGCGCGCCTAGGTGCAACCATTCGTGGGATTTTTCTCGGGCGCGCAAATCCGCATTTGCGAGGTTCCTGCATACAACATGGACAGATTCTGAAAGTGCGGTACCACACATTTATTTATTTATTTTATGACTCTACGCTACTCCGTCATAACATAGATATAATACATCAGCGCGTAATCACAGCATAAAAGCATCAAATCAATAGAGTAATCAAGTCACGTACATTATATGATCTCAACTGTCACCTCCATAAATGTCAACTTTCATCGATGTAGATGTAATATATGTAATATAACATTATAGATGTAGTATATCAGCTAGGGTTGTTTTTTACTGAAACTATTTTGGTAAAATATTGCCGAAACCAAGGGTATCGGTAAAGTTTCAGTTGTGCCGAAACTTGATATAATTCCATAAACTGTTTCGGTTCGGTAAATTCATGAATTTTACCGACATTTCTTGGGTTTCGGAATTCGGTATCATTTTGAATGGTTTCTAGGATATTGGAGGTATAGTTTCAGGAAATATTACAGTAAGTAGGCTATACAGTAAGTATTACAGGAAGTATAGTTTCGGAAGAAATTTTAGTTTCGGTTCGATACAGTTTCGGTACAGATTACTTTCGGTAGCACAGGTTTCGATATAGTTTCGGTAAAAATTCAAAATCCTGGTCACGTACATTATGCGATCTCAATTGTCACCTTCATAAATGTCAACTTTCATAGGTCTGTGACTACGCTACTCCGTCATAACATAGATATAATATAGGCCTATCAGGGCGTAATCACAGCATAAAAGGACCAAATCAATAGAGTAATCAAGTCACGTACATTATATGATCTCAATTGGCACCTCCATATATGTCAACTTTCATCGGTATGTGACTCTACGTTACTCCGTCATAAGGCCCCATAAAAAAAATTAGTTGTTTTACATTGCCGCCCGCCCCTAATAAATCCGCCGCCCGTTTTTTTTTTTTTTTTTTTTTTTTTAATAAATAAATTATCATTTTTGGCGCATACGCCGAATTGTACGGTATTAGCACGATTACTGCCCTTTGACATCGTGCATACACCGAATTATACGGTAATATGACATCGCTTTCGTTTTCCATTGGAAAATGGCCGACTACCTTTTCTAAATTTGGAATTTCTGTAAAAATGTTCATTGTTATTCAAATTAAACGAAGTACAAAGGTTTTAAAGGAGTGGAAGGGTGTTTCTGTGCAAGATACACAACTATGTGATATCTTCCAGCAGTGTTGTGATGGCGAGCTGGATGGTGGTAAGTAATTTGTCTAGTTTTAATAATCATGATATTTAATTACACTTTGACTACCACTGGGTCGACTGTCATGGACTCATGATATTGCAAACGCGATTTTTATTAGTAGTGGATTGTGATACAAAATCCTCTGCTGTTTTACTACCTCTTCTATCACTCACTAGGCCGACATCATGGGTCACTCACTCACTAGTCTGGACTGGTACTAGTAGTAGACTCACTAGTTAGACATGAACAAGAATCCAGCAAGTTTGAACCCTCGTCTTCTGGTTGAAATGTCATGGATACATGTCATACATGATCAGGGATTTAGCCCTCACTCACCCCCCTCCCATTTGAGTCACCTCACCGAGTCACCTGCACATCCACAATACCGGTATTGTAAATATGCTTGGTCCTAATATGGAACCTTGTGGTACGCGAGATCTTCATGCACCTGCACACTTATCATCTCACCACCATCATGCTATATTCATACATCCCCTCCTTACCCAATACCCACATCACCTCGATCACACATCACCCTCAATCACATCACCTCACTCACACATCCCCTCACCCACACATCCCCTCACCTACATCTCCTCTCACATTCCATCACTCGCACATCCCGTCACTCACTCGCAATTAGCGGAATAGGCATGGTCTTACGATGGAACCTTGTGGTACTGCATGCAAGATCTTGTCATCAGTCGCCTGCTCATACATCCCCTCACGACTCACACACACCCATCACTCTACCTAACTCACACTCCTCAGGCACTCACTCTCAGCCACACCCTCACTCATGCCCCCCCCCCCTCCACATCTAACATGCACCATCACTCATGCCACCCTCACTCATGCGGCCATGCCCCGTCACGATGTCCCTCACTCATGTCTCTCACTCATGCCCTTAACTCACACACCCCTCACTCACACACCCCTCACTCACACACCCCTCACTCACACATCCCCTCACTCACATACACCCTTACACATCTCCCCAGTGAGTCACCTCACCTACATATCATTCACCTGGACTGCCACACATCATCATCAATCATGTACCGGTATTGTAAATAGGCTTGGTCCTAATATGGAACCTTGTGGTACGCGACATCTTGTCATTAGCCACCTGCACACTGATCATCTCGCCACCATCATGCTATATCCATACATCCCCTCCTCACCCACATCACCTCCCTCACACATCCCCTCATTCACACATCCCCTCACTCACACATCCCCTCATTCACACATCCCCTCACTCACACATCCCTTCACTCACACTGAGTCACACATGTCCCGCTCACTCCCGCTCACTCACGCCCCCCCTCCCTCACTCACACATCCCCTCACTCGTCACACACTCAGTCACATACCTCACTCATGTGCATTTTACTCATGCCCCCTCCCCACTCACATCCATTCACTCACATTCCTCACTCACATCCTCTCACATGTGCTCCCTCAATCATTCCCCCTGACTCTCACCCCTCACATCATTCACACATCCCCTCACTCACACATATCTCACTCACGCCCTCTCATTCACACATCCTCTCACATGTCCCCTCAGGCACACACCTAACTCATGTGCCTTTCACTCATGCTCCGGATTGCCCCCTCCCCACTCACATCCATTCACTCACATTCCTCACTCACATGCTCCTCTCACACGTGCTCCCTCATGTATCCCCCCTCACTCTCGCCCCCTCACTGTTGAACCTCACTTTTCCACCTCTCACTCAATGCCCCCTTAGCCATGGCCCTTCACTCACACAAACCCTCACGTATACAGGCTCACTCACACATCCCTTCACTCACACATCCCTTCACTCAGACATTGCCTTCACTCAAGCCCACCTCACTCACGCCCCTCACTCACACATCCCCTCAGTCATGCCCTTCACAAGAAAAAATGTTGTCTGTTTCAGGTGAGGAGATTGATGGATCGGGACTAACTAAGGCATATGTTGGCAAGTCACGCAAAGATTTGATACAAGTCGACGAAAACGTAAAAATTGGCGATGTTGTGGGAACGCTTGGAAACTTCGTGGAATTTGTCATTTCACCACAGGAACGTCCACCTTCCAACACTCAACCGTCAGTTTTCAGCATTCTAATGGCAGCCAGCAGAAACCGGTCGAATCTTCCTGCCAAGATCACACAAAACAATAACAAAGATAAATTACACAATGATATTGTAGATTGGCTACAGGAAAATGATGTTGGCTGGTCAGCCGAAAATGCTAATAGCCTTGGAAACAAATTTGTTAATACATTAACCAATGCGATGTGGTACGTTGATGGGAATCACTGCACACTTGATCAGCGCAAATGTACAATACCAGACACATTGAGTCACTTCAAAGATTATAACAAACCAGAATTACGGAAAAAGCGAAAGATAACATCGAATAATTTGTCGCAGCAAGAGTTGACGGCTCAATCTGGAGAATTGTTTGAATTGGCTTCGAATGCGTTCATGAAAGCTGATTCTTGGGTTGCGATCCGAAAAAGTGTTCTTAGTTTGGCAGTCTCGTTACAGAAGTATGCAGAACACTTGAAGAAGACAAACGCTGCTATGAAGTTGCACCATGAAAAAGTATTCAAACCCTCGAGTAATGAAAACGAAAGTATGCGCACTATCCCTGCCTCATCGTACATGAAACCATCCCGACAAGCCCGATATAAGTCACTAAATGAAGCACTGGATCATTCAGCAGTGTATGTTAAAATATTTGTCAATGACTTTAGTCCAATAGACCCAACAAAAAAATTTGCATATCTAAGAGATATTCAAGTCAGATCACGTTCTATTCTATATACATACACAGGCGCCAAGGAAAATTTAAGTTTCATATGGAAAGTAGAACCAGGCATGAGTGATAATGCACCAGAAAGAAATAATGCTGTAATTTCAGAAATTAAAGCGAATGTACCTGTTTATCATACACGCGCAATGCGGAGAGAATTCATCAGTAATTTTGGACGTGTTATGAATGCACAAACAAGCACACTGCGCGAGGCTTATAGACGCTTAACGGGTGATAAAGCAGCATCGGAAACGTTAAGTCAAGCCGAAGTTAGCAAACGCATATCAAAGATGCTGGATGATGAGGATACCGACTTGGTGTGTGACCTACGGGTAAACAATGAAGGAAGACCACTTAAATACCAAGTATTCCTGGAAAACTGTAAAAAATACATTGATAGTACTATTGAAACCGCTGTAAACGATCGGCGTCATGATGTAGTAGGGGAAAACAATGAAGTTATTACACACCTAGCAACTGCAATGAATGCGACCAATCTTCACGACCAGGTGTGTAAGATATGCCCACCAGATACCGATATACCGTCGGTCCAATGGCTACGTATCCAATTTTGGCCGCGAAGACGTACAAGTTTGGCATCACTAAGACACACGGGAACACTGAATGTTAAATTTCTTGTCCAAGCCCGTCAATTCAGACGCACACATATAGACTCCCATTACGCTTCTGCACTATTTCGATATGCGAAGGAATTTTCGATTAAATATCGCGAACATGTCACTCTCGTCTGTAGCGATGATAAACATACACTCAAGGTAGGGGAACCGGGTTTCCCGGTTGCCGCTGTTGAGCGTGGGAAAAGTGTTCTGGTATCGACAAGAACATCATTTGAGGTCGGAGACCATGATTTTACGAAATTTACGCTAATACCATCTGTCCATCTTAATGTCAGAATACCGGAGACGATTGATGAATCTTTTTACACGGGCCAGGTGTACGTTGGTTTGAAGAACTCGTGCTTTCAATCATCCTCAAGTCTTCGCCACCTCACTGAACTGTCGTCACTTGGTATAATTAACAAGCCAATACTTGTACTTTATAGTGATGGAGGACCCGACCACCGTATGACATTTATGTCTGTACAGGTTACATTAATATCACTGTTTCTGTACAAAGACTTAGACTATATCTGCGCTGTGCGGACGCCACCCTATCATTCGTGGAAGAACCCCGCAGAAAGGATTATGAGTATATTGAATATCGGTCTACAAAGTGTCGGTCTAATGAGAACAGAATGTGATGCAGAAAATAAGTTAAAAAATGTGTCAAACTTAAAGCAGATAAGACAGCTCGCTGTTAATGATGAATTTGTACAGGGAGCGATCGAGAGTTCATTAACTGAACCCATAGCATTGTTGACAAATGTATTCGGACAGTTAAAGTTGAAAGATCAACCATTTGTATGTTTCAAACCTGCTACTGACGTTGATATGACCACTTTGTGGGAAGAAATCCTTAATGTAGACGCGTCAATTTCACGGACAGATACTAAAAAAACAGACTTTTTGAAAAAGACAGACTTTCAAGATTTTTATCAGACTCATTGTAGGAGCAGGCATTACACATTTAGTGTCAAAAAATGTGGTAAAGAACATTGTCAAATTTGCAAACCAGTACGTCTTCAGGAAGATCTTTTCGATTCTTTACATCATCTGCCCGATCCTGTGCCTGGTGATGCTGAACGATATCAGGAATTCTCTGTAGCATACGGTACGGAAACCAGCGAGAAATATCGTCCATCATTGAATCAAGAAAAAGCTAAAGACCATGGTATTCCATTTTCGCCTACAGGACAGTACGCTAAAAACGTGGGTATTGTTGTACAGTGTATAGACTGTGGCAAATGGAGGTGTTTGTATAGTAAGAGGAAGGTCACTAATAAAATACGGGGTGAAGTGGAGGATGTTTTGGAGGACGTTGTATACAGCTGTGGTTCGGTTCTATCGGATATTGACAACGATTGCATGGACAACATTTATGTAAGAGCCAATGTTGATTGTTCTCAGTCTACTGAAAAAGCTTATTATGCTGCATCATATGAAGACGTATGTTATTTTTGTGGCAGTGTGGATGATTTAGAGGCTACAGAAGATACATATCCAATATGCGAGCATTGCAAGGCCACCCACTGTCCAGAAAAGAAAGCCAAACGAGTTAAATTTACAGGGAAACCCTAATTGACGTCTGCTAAGAATACCAGAATTTTCACATCGTTGTAGCTTATGCCATTTTCAAGTTAGTGACCTTGTACAGAATTTTAACAAATGTTACTGGTATGAAACACCACAAGAGCCTTCTAGTAAACGTGGGCTCAAATAAAGGAGGAAACATATAGAAAAATCTCATATTTTAATAGTTGACGTGTTTAGTTTCTTGGGCCTTGGTTTCTATTATGCCTAGAATTTAGTCAAATGTTATTATAGATACTAGTCACTAGATAGTGTTTTTTTTATGTTTGTGCCAAAACAAAATGTGCTCATACAATTTCTTGCTTTTTATTTTTATATACTTTGTGTCAAAGTTAAAATTATGTATAAATATCCAAATCAATTTTATAAAATGTTTTTATGTAAACCCTGTATGTATCTGTATTTGGATATCTAATCATACCAGATTCTTTTACCAAAATTTTCATTGTATTGTACAAATCATTACTTTTTAAATACTTTTTATATGTTTTAGAATTTAGTCTCATTTTGTTATATATGTATATTTTCATGTTTGTGTTAAACTGTTATCTTCGCATTATTGCCAAAGTTTCAATGTTAAATTACGTAATATGTAATATCAAAATCAATTTGTTAAATATTAATGAATTTGTAGTATAACTTTCTCAAAAAATGTTGTTTGGACAGCTTTTAATTTAAGGCATGCTCTCGTCATTTAAGGTTTCATAGCAAGGAGATAATTTATAGAAGTGGCACAGGGAAAGTCTATAAAACTATCATATATTACATTCCCTGTGCCACTTCTGCAAACTTTCTGTTCATTTGGATTGTGACAATTTTTCTTTTTAATACTTAAAAAAATTATCAAAACATGAAATTTTGTCCAAATTAAATTTCTAAAATTCTATAAATGACCAGACACAATAATTATATGAACATCTATATTTTACAGTTCTGTACAATAAGTTGACCAAATATAGTACTACAGTATAATTCTCTTAAATCTGGATCATGTTTGTGAATAATAATTTATAATAGTATTTATAATAATATTGTACGTCTCTGTCTAATTTTGGCAAAATGAAGTAAGTGACTGCTGTCCTTTTGGAGATGTACTAATATATTCCATGCCTGCCAATTCCCATTTCTTTGGTTTTATAATGAGTACTTATAATTTTTCAGAGTCATTTAATACCTGCTTCCTTCATTATTTTACCAATGCTAAAATTTTTCATTTGACAATATTGTTAATGTCACTTGCTTGGTTTAGTAAAAGTTGGACAGACTTGTAAAGAATAGCTTTGCAAATATGAATACTTTATCAAATGCATTACAAATGTCCCAATGATCTTCACATGGATAAATGATAAACGTACAATATTTACAATAATTTTATTTTGCTAGTTACAGTATCTGTGTTTGTATGGTAATTTCCCACTTATTTTGACTTCCTAACTTGTGATAAATTTCTAGAGCGCTGAATTATCTGAAATGACTATTTTGAAGTATTATTATTTTACTGATATTTTACAATAATTGGTGCATTATTTTTAAATATGTTAAAGGAAAAGTCTCTACGATTGGTGACGGATTACATGAAAAAAATAAATAAATTGAATTTGTGTCCTAAAATACCAGTTGGCTTCTAAATAGCCCATATCTACTTTACAATGTGAAAATTGTCCACTAATTTAAGATTTACAGCGCGAATATTAACTCTTGTGGCGGGCCGCCACAGGTTAAATCGCGTAATTCGAATATCAATATGATCGATATTACCCGGATACGCGCAAAAATATATCAGATATGGTTTAGTACTAATGTAAGGATGCTATTTCAATATAAAACAGATGACTATAATCCTAGAGATTTTTCCTTTAATTATATATTCATACAAACATAAATCTAAAAATTATTAATAATTTATTATATGTATAGTACAATTTTATAAAAATTATCCATGGAAATTAACAGGGAAATTACTGTACAGTTAGAAATTTAGAATAATGCAGTAATCAAAAATGCATACATGAGATAACATTAATATTCTGCATAAACACATACACAGATTGAAAAAAGTCAGACATACATTACACATGAGAATGTGACATATGTATGATATAAAGATATACTATTTGGATTGTGCACATGAGACGTGTAATGTATTAATACACACAGGAGATGCATTAGACAGGAGAATCATACATTTGACATTTATATATATATATGTGCATATTTTATTCACATGAATGTAGACTGAGAGTCTGAGACACGTACTATACATTACACACAGTCCTGACATTACATATGAGAATAATACATATTTCTATGTATTCCGTATTACGCAGGATTTATCGTACACATGAGATACACAGCAAAGATATATACAAATATGACCCGCATGAAACACTACAATGCACATAAGAATAGAGGATGTAATGCTGGTACACGTACACATGAACACACACACACACACACCACCAGTCAGTAGGCAAATCCATAGTGCTTCAACTTGCTTGTGGAATCTTGAATCTTTGATCAACTTTAAATCCCGTCAACAGACAGTCCGTCAATGACTCACAGACTGTGCTTGAATCCAGCAGAAACCTGTTAAAACGGTAGGTAGGCTTATAATACAATATAATAGAGTAGGACATGTAGTAGAGTGTAGGACATGGTGGAGAGTGTAGGTCCTGTAGGACAGGGAGGAGAGTGTAGGACCTGGAGGAGAGTGTAGGACATGGAGGAGAGTGTAGGACATGGAGGAGAGTGTAGGACCTGGAGGAGAGTGTAGGACATGGAGGAGGAGAGTGTAGGACATGGAGGAGAGTGTAGGACCTGGAGGAGAGTGTAGGACATGGAGGAGAGTGTAGGACCTGGGGGAGAGTGTAGGACATGGAGGAGGAGAGTGTAGGACATGGAGGAGAGTGTAGGACATGGAGGAGAGTGTAGGACATGGAGGAGAGTGTAGGACATGGAGGAGAGTATAATTATAGTCTACATACCATAATTTTATAATACAAATATATTAATAAATAATAAAATAAAATCCTCCCTCCCTCCCCCCAAAAAAAAAAAAAAAAATGTAAAACAACTAATTTTTTTTATGGGGCCTTATTCACATTGCGCATCTGATATGTTTTGTGTAATGGTACTCTCTCGTTGGCTGTTGCACACTTTACACCCATTAACTGTTGTCATATAGTGCTTTGGGATTATGTGGATTGAATTTAAAATACCTAACTTCATGTTGGAATAATTGTAATGCCACGTCATGGGCTCAAGCTCCGGTCCTCGCATTATTCAACAAATTCTGAAAGTTTTTTTGGTGTTTTCTGGGTTAGAACACATTTCCTAGCATCAAATATTTATTTGCTTCCCACTCTGCTGTTTGATTGTATCAGGTGAAATGTCTTTTGATGCCAAACGTCTGGCACAGACTGGTCATACTCACAGTCTAGTAGTTCAGTAGTTGTGAAACTGGTTATGGGCTCGGTCACTGACTCACTTTTGATTGTTTTCAGAGCTTCACTGATGTGTGAAATTGCTATTACGTATCTTGTAGAAAAGTCTGCTGAGGGCGAGTCTTATGGCGATACTTGAAAAAGTCTCTTGGAAAATTAAAATTATTATGTTCATTATTGAATGAATGATTCTGAATCGATATATAAAATTTGGTACAGGTTAGGTGGAAGTACTTTTCAGACTCTCAGTTTTCACATGGTTTGAGTCCGGGTGACTAAGGAAGGACATAGAAAGTTAGAAATACGGTGGCTGTATCACCCGCCCGGTCCAGATGCAATAACACAAAGAGATACTGGCGGCCCTTGATTTGAATCCACAATTGAACGTAGGATCACAAATCACACATACTAGTCTAGGCATGGCCTTGATTTGAACCCACAATTGAATTTAGGATCACAAATCACATATAGTAATACTAACAATCATTAGACTAGGCAATACAGACTGTTAAGCTATTTCAACCACCATATTGAAATCAATCTTAACAGTATATAACAGAATATCACATTACGAACAAAAGTACAAATATATATAACAATAATTCAAGTGACATCGTTAATACGATATATGATTACGATAATTGCTTCAGCATTAATCATGAGCAACTGATGACTCATGATGAGAGTGTTTAAAATACAGGTAGTCCCCCGGGTGAGCTCTCACTCACTCGCTCACTCTCACACACGTATCTCATGATCTGTGACATACCTCTCGTCCCAAGGGTATGCTCAATATTGCTCACTCCAACACACTACCACTCACACATCCGCTCGACATGCCGACTGATTGAATAATTGATGCCTAACTGCTGTAGCTGGCTTCGGGCTACGAGTTATGGTAATGTTTACCATAACGGCAGTCGTACTGTTCATAATGAATACATTTGCGGTTTAATTGATAGCGCTGACATTATTTTTTAGTGTGCATGACTGCATGGATCAAATATTGCAACAGTTTCGTGTTCCATTTGTGTTGGAATCAATATTTCAACTGACTAAAGTCACATGAAATTTTTATGGGTTAGGTCAAATGAATTTAGACTAGCAAGTTCACAACCACATCAAGATTCAACTTCAAGGGTGCATGCAGAAAGAAAACGCGTACTGTAGTTTTGTGGTCAGATATGATGTGAGAAGTCTTATGAATATTCCAGCACAAAGTCATAGACAAAATAATTATCTCTTGGGGCTGGCACATTAATTAATCATAGGCCTGATCCTAGACATCATGCAAATTGTATGGTAAATATGCCAGACAAACCCATGCGGTGCCTAATGCCTATCACCTAGGGTCGCGACTCGGTAGACTTGGTACTAGTGTTGACCCAAGCAGAACTTGTAACCAACTCGAAAATTGTCCGTAACGGGCAGGACCTGCATTCAGCACATTACCGGAACAGAACTTGTACCCAACAGTAGTTGGTACAGGTTTAACCGCAGGCCGCAGCAATGCTAATGCCCTGGACCATTTGGCCACAGACACTCTCTAAATAAATTTGAACGATAAAGTCGATAAATCGATTAATTTATTATTTCCCTTTTTGCGATTTGAATGGGATGATTAAACTGTGGTGAAATAATGTTAATATTAGTTTAGTTGTGATGGTTAGCCGACTACATCAGCAAATGTGACTACTTACTACTAAGTCTACCTTGTTTGATATTTCCTTGACCCTAAATAATGATATGGTTCAGTTTATGTATATTATTGCTCATTTCACCTTGTGTATTTAGTATTTACACAGCTAAATAAATACTGGTTATACCAATTAAAACAATTATAATAATTATAATAGTATTTGATTATCATTCATTATCTATAATATATACATAGAAAGGCACTGATAGTCTGATAATGACATATCATTTCTGTAATTGTATTTTATCAAATTAATTAAATTATCATATTGACGTTGACACTATTTTATCAAATGTCACAGATTACGAATTTACATTGTTGTATAATCTTCATTGTTCACATATTGTGTTTTGTTTTTGTGTATGAGTTTGAATGAGCTAATTGATCTTGTTTTGAGTTCTTTCGAGTTCTTTTGAAATAAATCAGTAAAAAAAATAAATCAGTAAAAAAAAAATTCTAGGAACAATGATGGCAAATTATCATTCAGTGTTTACAGAAAAAGTACACATACCTCCAATTCAACAGTCACCAACCCCTAGAACACAAAATAGGTGTCATTAAAACGTTAGTACACCGCGCCAATACACTCTGTTCGGACGACAGTAAACGCGAGGCCGAAGTATCTCACCTGAAACAAGTGTTATCGGTTTCGGGCTACAGGAATAAGGCGTGGCAACAGGCAAATCGTAAGAAGCCCAAACGTCCCCAGTCCAATAACGCTGTACCGTTTAAAGGATATGTGACTATCCCATACGTTCAAGGTAGGCACATTCGAAAAACCAGCGTACAGGTCCACTCGAGACCATGTAATACGATCAGACAACCCGAAAGATAAGACCAAGAAAATGGATAAATCTGGTGTAGTATACAATGTTCAGTGTAACGATTGTCCGTCCCATTACGTCGGGGAAACAGAGCGGTCCCTCAGGATCCGCATTAATGAACATTCGCGAGATTCATCTGCTCTGCGATTAGCGAACATATGAAAAACAACAAGCATAATTTCTCTGCCGAAAACGTAGACATTTTCACCGAGAATCCCGCTGGTTTGAGAGAGGGGTGGCCGAAGCCATCCACATCAACGCCTCCAACCCCAAGCTTAACCG